>SMSR01011975.1:0-73147 GCA_019453355.1 Ceratina japonica | reverse complement strand
TTCTCATGTGTTCCACGAAGTAAAGAATGTCCTTACGTCGCAGCAACAACGTGCTGTAACTCACGATGCTGACGCACCAATGGCTCACAGGGCCCAGCGATTTCAGTTTCATATAAAAGCTTTCGTTTTCTAAAATCATACGCAATATGCATGGTATCACTGCGAATATTATAGAACTGTAGCAGACGATGTTCAAAATGATGGGAATGATCTTCTCTAGTCTGGAGGCGGTGGACGACGATGGCCAAACGCCGATCGGCTTCAAGAGCCATCGGTTCAATTGAAGGCTGTAGTCGCTATTACTATCCAGACTTGGTTCCACGCTCATGTTCTTCATCGTGGGCACTGATCGAGTGTCGCGCAGAGTACTAAATCGTGTATCTCATCCGGGTATCACTGAGTTCGTCCAACGCTTGCGCAACTTCTTCTTTTGCAGCAAGTTCGCTGATCGATTCGTCTAGTCCGTAAAATTTGTTTCGGCAAAGTGTTTAATGGGTTGTACAAGGAAAGGTTTTCGCCGTAATCGNAGAGTACTAAATCGTGTATCTCATCCGGGTATCACTGAGTTCGTCCAACGCTTGCGCAACTTCTTCTTTTGCAGCAAGTTCGCTGATCGATTCGTCTAGTCCGTAAAATTTGTTTCGGCAAAGTGTTTAATGGGTTGTACAAGGAAAGGTTTTCGCCGTAATCGCTAAGGCCACGATAGAAGTTTATCGTGAAGTTTCATGTGGACACGCGAACTGTATAGAAACTATTAAAAGATAAGCGCTAGACAGAAAATCCTCCTTTTTTGGAGCGTTTTGTTGCGCTTCTTGGCGAAGTGTAATATGTGGTGAGACATTAAACTTACGCTAGTCGATTAAAAAATGTGAATCGACTGCGGAATTGTGCAAACATGAGGTGAAGAACAATAATTTACATTAATTCTGTTCTTTTTTAGTAAATAAAATGTCGACAATAGAATTCGTACAGAATAATATAGTATTATTTACAATTTGATTATATCACATAGCAACGGTACGGAGCATATTAAAATAAGCGAATGATGTCTTAACTACCTGCAAGATAGAATACATAACATACGATTATAATATGTGCGTATATAAAGATCATAAAGTGCCAGTTTTACGAAACAGATTGTCTTACGCTACTGTCATTTGTTATAAATACTCACATCACCGAAAGTCGCGACGGATATTTGTACCAGTTTTCCGGCAGTAATTTTAATCACCGCGCTCGATCTCGAGATGATCAAGACCAGGCCGATGGCAACTTTGGGATGCAATCGGTACCACTCGGTCATGTACACTTTCTCTCCGATCTTTTTACACTGCCGAGCGTTCGACACTTGTAGAAACATTAACAAGATTCTCCTACGCTATCGCTTTCTTACCTGATCTGTGAGGATCTCTCCAATATAACAAAATATAAATATATTGAAGCTCATGGACGCGTAAAGTATGCTATATGAAGCTACGGTTTTCTTCGACTTCTCCTGAGAAATTACATAATATGTTACGTGTTACGAATTTTACATAAAATCCGCTCTCTGTTACCGGGCCAGGAAGTTCGGCGTTTTCATAAGGTACCAGGAGGTTCAGTGATTACTATGCTAAAACGTACCGTAATAATATAATACTCGAGCATGCACATGTTGAACGTACATCCCACTAACTGAACGAGGCACACTAGATTCATCACTCTTTCTATATACCGTACAAAACTAAAACCAATACGTCATTTTTAACACAAAAAATGAGGATAAAACTCTTTGCACGATAATATGTATATAAACAATACTTTAATGTGCGTAGGTGATGCTCAACGATGAAGCCGAGCTTCCTCTGAGTGATCCTTTGGTCCTCGTCTTCCGAGTTCTCGCTCACCAGATCGTCCAGCTTGGACGCGATTACGTTCAACTGTCCGCAGGCGTGCATCGCCAGCACGGCTGCCAGTCCGCAAGCTCCGACCGTCACGAAGTTGACTACGAACCCGGAGAGAAATTGAAAGGCAAACACGATCTCGTTCACCGGGCTGAACCTGGTGTCCATCAAGTTCGTGTAAAACGGACAAGGTAAACGATACATCGAGTAGCTATCGTTCCCAACGAAAAATATCATTTTTCCAAAGCCGGTGATCACGTTATAGGAAAGAACGCCCACGTGCATGCAGAGCGCGGCCGCGCACGCGATCACCCGTCCGACCCTCGCGTTCTTCAACATCAACTCGCGGTCGCTGGGCTTCCTGACCGTTCGCCAGTCGTGTTCCATGTGTCCGGCGCATCGGGCGATATCTTTGGTTTTGGCCAATAGACAGCAATAGTTCAGTTCGCCCATCATCCAATGGCTCATGGGACCAATAGCCTTCATCCGTACTTCCATCACTTCGTCTTCGAACAGAATGTACAGCACGCAGGGTACGAAGGTGAGTATGATCAGCGAGTGACACGCGACGTTTAACAGTTTAACGAGGAACCGCTGTGTCACGGACTCGGTGATCTTTGGCCAAGCGCCGATGGGTCTCAAGAACCACCGATTCACCTGGACACAATACTCGTAGTCACGGACATAAGAGGTATTATTTACGGCGGGTTCGGCAGATAGGTCCAACATGATTACTTTGGGGTTGGCGTTCGTCGAGTGAAGAGTAGCGCAGGTATTCGCACGGTCGAAGCCGGCGCATGCGTCGATTTCAGTCTTTGTCTCTTTGTCAGAATTATTCTTTCAACGTGACCAATTTTGGTCAATCAAAACAACGCAGGACACGAAGGGTTACAACTTCGGAAAAGTCTAGAGTCGTACATGCGCGGTTCTATCTTGCCTTCTTCTTCGTTCTTCTTTTTGGTGGAAGAAAATAACAGGAAGGAGTTCTTTGAACAGTGTGACAATAGCATTTCAAGTAAACCGTGATTCGGTTACATTCAGTTACTCTTTAGGTGGTAAAAAGTATGGAAGTGTATTTTTGTCATGTGACGCTGAGTAGAATCGCGTGGCTGATAACATTATCAGAGCCTCTTTACCTAATATATTCAATTTTCGTTTGATCGTTTAGGGTAGTAAATGTTCACTCAAGAGATTTCATTAAACATCAACTATAACAGGAATACCATATAATTCCACACGTATACAGGTGACGATATTTGGATCGACATAAACACGTGAGTCTCATACAAGTACTCAATTCGCACTATAGTTATTAACATTTATTTATGTCACTGCTCGCAGCATGTTCAAGAAAGCTACCGACGTCTTAACAACCTATTCATTAAACAGATTTCATTATAGAAATTCGGATAAGAAATAAAAATAATCGGATACTCACGTCGCTGAAAGTGCTGATGGATAATTCAACCATGTTTCCCGCAGTGAATTTTATCGACGAATTGGACATCGCGATGATGAGGATGCAACAAAGCTTTCTCTTTCCTGACAGTCGATACCATTCGATCATGTACGTCATCTCGCCAACTTTCTGACACTACGAAACTGGATATTAATTTATTTAATTAAGATTTAAGTTATAACGAAGTAATTGTGAGGATACCTGTCCAGCGACAAGTTCTCCTATGTAACAAAATATGAAAATGTTGAAGGTAAATGATGAGAGCAGCGTTCCATATGTTATTATTTGCGGCACCCGGCTCTGGTTCCATTCCTATAACATGAAAGTAAATGATCCATATTGATATTAATGATGATTCTTGATTTGAACGTACCTGTATAATGTAGAACCCTAGAAGGCATAGATTCATAGTACAGCCTAAAAATTCTACGAAGGATATCTGCTGAAGCGATTTCTCCGTAAGCGCTAAAAATCTGAAATATGAAAGGCATGCAATTTCTCTTTAAAGTTCACGGTCGAATTTTTAATGGAAACACATTTGAAATTAATTAGTTTATCAAGCAAAACGAAAGCATATACTGAATTTCCATACTTTAATACCCGGACATGTTGATCCACGATGTTTGCTATCCTGCTGTCGACGGATTTGCTCATATCCGATCGTCCGTCGATCAGATGTTCCAGCCAAGTCATCAACACTTCCATCTGACCGCAGGCATGTACCGCGAACGCCGCGGCCAACGTGCACGCGGCAGACGTGATCGAATGAATCAGCACGCCTGCCAAAACTTGAACGGAGTAGAGGATCTCGTTGGTGGGACTGACGCGGACGTCGGCGATTATCGTCGCGAAGGGGAACGCCATCGGTATGAAGGTCAGGTTGCCGTCCCTCGCCTTTCCCGTGGAGATAGGCGTGATGAAATAGTAGAGAACGAAACTGCCGTACACGAAGAAAGTACACATGGCCATTAACTTCCTCCCGTAGCTCGCGTACACCATCATCACACTTTTGTCCTCGCCTTGTCCGATGTTTNGTTGCCGTCCCTCGCCTTTCCCGTGGAGATAGGCGTGATGAAATAGTAGAAAACGAAACTGCCGTACACGAAGAAAGTACACATGGCCATTAACTTCCTCCCGTAGCTCGCGTACACCATCATCACACTTTTGTCCTCGCCGTGTCCGATGTTCTCCCAGTCCCATTTTATGTGCTCGATGCATTCGCGGATGTCGTTCTCGTGAAAAATCAGCAGATAGTATTTTAGAAACGTCATCACGAAGAAACTCAACGGGCCAAGATCAGTCTGATCTTACCGCGGAAGCTGTCGACGTCCAGGACCAGGAAAATGAAGCAGGGCACGAACAGGTACATGATCAGACCGTAGCACACGGTGCTCCTCGCGAACGAGAGGAATCTGTTGATCCGGGAATCGACGCGAGAATACGGCCAGGTACCGATAGGTTTCATCAGCCAGCGATTCCACTGGATGGTAAGATCGACGTTCCTTTGATAGTCGTCAGCGAGTGAACGCGCGTTCAGCGATTTTTCGTTTCGCATCGTTCACCCTCGGACGTTCGGATCGTCACTGACGCTCGCGCGATTCTTCATGACGATTCGAAAGTAAAAGCAAAATATTGCGCTTGCGCTCGGTTTCCCTCTCGCAAAAGGGAGAGAAACCGCCGGCAATGTTTTCCAAAGGGTGCAACCCTCATGAGTTTTCACTTTTATAACTTTATGCATTATGAGTGCGGATGCAGTGCATGCGGTATGACGGTCGAACGTCGATACATTGATTTTTTTTTCATCGGCAGTGAAGAGTGAAGGGTGTTATCGTGACAGGAAATACAGGCCAATTTAGGCAGCGGATGAACTTTCACTGGTGACTGCAGTAATTTAGAAGATAATTCTATAATAATGAAATTATTTTCACTAAGGCTCTAGTAAAAGCTGTATTGCAATACGTGCAATAAGTTTTATTAACGAAGTGGATACATTAATTTTATACAAATATAAAGANAACTTTCACTGGTGCCTGCAGTAATTCAGAAGATAATTCTATAATAATGAAATTATTTTCACTAAGGCTCTAGTAAAAGCTATATTGCAATACGTGCAATAAGTTTTATTAACGAAGTGGATACATTATTTTTATACAAATATAAAGTCTTTTCTTCTAAAGAATGTTTACGTCAATGTTCGTAAAGCGTTCAAAAACGCAACAGCTGTTTTAACGACCTATCGAGACGAAAGATTTATTTGTAATCGACGGATTATGTCGAGATAATTTATAGTGGCGTATACTTACATCGCTGAAGGTAGTTAGGCACAAGTCGACCATATTTCCGGCGGTAAGTTTCACGGACGCATTGGCCATTGCAATTATTAAAACGACAGAGAGTTTCTTACTTCCTGTCAATTGATACCAATTGACCATGTAAGATACCTCCCCAATTTGTTTACACTGAGAAAAGTCATCAGGTGAAAATAGAAATAAGGGAAAATCGTTGCTTCTATTGGTCATTAAATTTTTATTTCACCTGTTCGGCCACCAATTCGCCTATATAGCAATATATGAAAATATTGAATACTAGGGATATGAGTATTACAAGGTATGTCATTGCGGTGGTTAAATGATTCGCACTCGTCTCCTACAGATAAAACATAAATCACTTTCAAAATGTATGCGAAACAAATTCTGCGTTACTTCAAATATATGACTCACTTTCGTACCATAATAACATAGTATCCGAGGAGACATATGTTTAGCATGGATCCTAAGAATTCTACAAATGATACTGATTGAAGCGTTTTATTTATGAGCGCTAAAAACCTGAAAATTGATTTACGTCGGGCACGATATCAAATTACAAGTTCCAAATTCCATTTCAATTTCCAACTTCAAATCCCAAGCTTAGAATAACGCATAAATAATAGTGTGGCACAGAACGGCAGCTAAATTCTCACTTACTTCAATAATTGAACATGATGGTTAACGATCATAGTGATCCTCCTATCCACGTTGTCTTCCATGTCTGATCGGCCATCGATCAAGTGGTGCAGCCAATTTATTAGCACTTGGACCTGGCCGCAAGCGTGAGTCGCCAATACAGCAGCCAAACTGCAAGCAGCAGCAGTTATACTGTGCATCAGCGCGCCTGCTAATACTTGAAACGAGAAGCAAAGCTCGTTTATGGGACTCTCGCGAGTGTCTATGATGAATTTCGAAAATGGGAACATCATTGGTATGAAGCTCAGATTTTTATCATCCGCTGGAACTTTGCCTACGCTGATCGGTATAAGTATGTAATAAAAAACGAACCCACTGTACATAAAAAATATGCAGATCATGACCAACTTTCTGCCGAAATTGGCGTTTTCTATCATCACTTCCCGGTCACTAGAGTACGTGACGTTCTTCCAGTCCCATTCGATGCGTTCGATGCACTCGCGGATGTCTTCCTCGTGAACGTTCAGTAAGCAATACTTGAGGAATGCCATCACGCAAAAGTTCAACGCACCAAATAGTCTAATTTTGTCATAGACGGCCTCCACTTCGAGGAATATGTAAAGGCTGCACGGTATAAACATGTAAGCTGTCAAACTGTAACACAGAACGTTTATCAGCCTGTAAATGTATTTGTCCATCGTGGATCGTGACTTTGGCCAGAGCCCGATCGACTTCAAAACCCATCGGGTCCATTGAATACTGAGGTTCACGTATTGTTCGAATTCATGTTTCTTCGCGATTATTTTCTCCTTATGTTCCTCCCTTTGCATCGTTAATGTTCGAACGTTCTTTTGATACTAATAAAGTTATAGACCAGTCGAAGGAAGTTAGAGCGCTTGCGCTCGCTTCCTGATTCATCATGATAGACGGGAATAAAAGGAAACTTGAAACTTCTCCCTGCAGTGGGATCGACCCTCTGTTCATGATTGTAGTTTTTCACTTAATGAATTATAAATTCGTACACGTGTAATCGGTGGAACGACGACAGTAAAGAATTAAAACTGATGAAATTGATTTTTTTCTCCCCACGTTGGATAGCGCACTTTCATCTGGCAAGCATTTGCATGATATTTTAATGTTTGTTCCTGAAGAAGAGCTATGTTTATTCCCCTTTTCCTTGTAAACCTCGGCATCAGTGAAGGGGGATCATTTCAAGAATAATGAATTCATCGATATAGTAATACATACCTCAGAATACGGACGTGCTGGTTCAGCGTGAACGCAATTCTAACATCTTTAATACCACTCGTGCTGTATCTTGCATCTTGTGTCAATTATGTACGATGGGAAAGGGAACAGNCCGTGGATAAAAATGTGAAAAGCGTCATCAGTTTCCGGGTAAATTTTCAATAGTGATTACAATAAATTAACAGATACTTGTAATATATTGTTTTTACTAAGGCTTCAACAAAAAGTGTAATGCAATACGTACAACAAGTGTTTCATTTGAAAATTGATACACAATTTTTTATAACAATCATTTTACAATAAAGAATGTTTACGTCAATGTACGTAAAACGTTCAAAAACCCAACAGCTGTTTTAACGACCTATTAACACGAGAAAGTTATCTGCAGTTAACGGATTATGTCGAGATGATTTAGAATGACATATACTTACATCGCTGAAAGTAGTTAGGCACAAGTCAACCATATTTCCGGCGGTAAGTTTCACGGACGAATTGGCCATTGCAATTATTAAAACGAAAGGAAGTTTCTTACTCCCTGTCAATTTATACCAATTGACCATGTACGATGTTTCCCCAATTTGTTTACACTGGTAAAGATCAAGAGGGAAAAATAGAAATTAAAAATAATCATTGCTTCTATTGGTCATGAACATTTTAATTTTACCTGTTCAGACACCAATTCGCCTATATAGCAAAATATGAAAATATTGAATGTAAGGGATATGAGTATCACAAGGTACGTTAGCGAATTAGTGAAATAAGTCGAACTCCATTCCTAAACATAAATAAAAATCGCTTTTAAAATGCACATGAAATAAGTTCTACGTCACTTTAAATATGTGACTCATTTTCGTACCATAATAATGTAGTATCCGAGAAGACATATGTTTAGCATGCACCCTAAGAATTCTACGAATGATACAGGTTGAAGCGTTTTTTCTGTGAGTGCTAAAAACCTAAAATTCGATTTACGTCAAGCATGGATTCCAATAATATAGTTCACGTTTGATTTCACTTTCCAGCTTGAAATTACAAGTTTTGAATTCGCATGTAACTATTGCTATTGATAGCACAGTAGCAAAATTCTGACTCACTTCAATAATTGAACGTGCTGGTTAACTATCATAGCGATCCTCCTATCCACACTATCGTCCATGTCTGATCGGCCTTCTATCAAATGTTCGAGCCACTTCATTAACACTTGCATCTGGCCGCAAGCGTGAGCCGCCAGCACTNCCCTGTCAATTTATACCAATTGACCATGTACGATGTTTCCCCAATTTGTTTACACTGGTAAAGATCAAGAGGGAAAAATAGAAATTAAAAATAATCATTGCTTCTATTGGTCATGAACATTTTAATTTTACCTGTTCAGAAACCAATTCGCCTATATAGCAAAATATGAAAATATTGAATGTAAGGGATATGAGTATCACAAGGTACGTTAGTGAACTAGTGAAATAAGTCGAACTCCATTCCTAAACATAAATAAAAATCGCTTTTAAAATGCACATGTAATAAGTTCTACGTCACTTTAAATATGTGACTCATTTTCGTACCATAATAATGTAGTATCCGAGAAGACATATGTTTAGCATGCACCCTAAGAATTCTACGAATGATACAGGTTGAAGCGTTTTTTCTGTGAGTGCTAAAAACCTAAAATTCGATTTACGTCAAGCATGGATTCCAATAATATAGTTCACGTTTGATTTCACTTTGCAGCTTGAAATCACAAGTTTTGAATTCGCATGTAACTTATTGCTATTGATAGCACAGTAGCAAAATTCTGACTCACTTCAATAATTGAACGTGCTGGTTAACTATCATAGCGATCCTCGTATCCACACTATCGTCCATGTCTGATCGGCCTTCTATCAAATGTTCCAGCCACTTCATTAACACTTGCATCTGGCCGCAAGCGTGAGCCGCCAGCACTGCAGCCAAACTGCAAGCAGCCGCAGTAATACTGTGCATCAGCGCGCCGGCTAATACTTGAAACAAGAAGCAAATCTCGTTTACGGGAGACTTGCGAGTGTCTATGATCAATTTTGAAAATGGGAACACCATTGGTATGAAGGTCAGATTTTGATCCTCCGCTGGAACTTTGCCTACGCTGATCGGTAAAGCTATGTAATAAAATGCGAACGCGCTGTACATAAAAAATACGCAGACGATGACCAACTTCCTCCCGAAATTCGCGTTTTCTATCATCACTTCCCGGTCACTAGAGTAGGTGACGTTCTTCCAGTCCCATTCGATGCGTTCGATGCACTCTCGAATGTCTTCCTCGTGAACATTAAGCAAGTAGTACTTGAGAAACGCCATCACGCAAAAACTCAACGGACCGATTAGTCTAATTTTCTGGTAGACTTCCTTTACTTCAAAGAATGCAAAAAGACTGCATGGTATAAAGAGGTAAGTGATCAAACTGTAACACAGAACGTTTATCAGCCTGTAAATGTATTTGTTCGTTGTGGATCGCGAGTTTGGCCAGAGCCCGATCGACGTCAAAATCCATCGCGTCCATTGAATACTGAGGTTCACGTATTGCTCGAATTCATATTTCTTCGCGACTATTTTCTTCTTGTGTCCCCCTTTTTGCATCGTTAATGTTCGAATGCTCGCTTGATACTAATAATGTTATAGGGACCAGTTGAAGGAAGCCAGAGCGCTTGCGCTCGTTTCCTGATTTATCATGAAAGACGGGAATAAAAGGAAACTTGAAACTTCTCCCTGCAGTGGGATCGACCCTCTGTTCATGGTCGTAATTTTTCACTTATTGAATTATATATTCGTCCACGTGGAGTCGATGGAACGACGACAGTAAAGAACTAAAACTGACGAAATTGATTTTTTTCTCCCCACGTTGGATAGCGCGCTTTCATCTGGTAAGCATTTCCATGATATTTTAATGCTCATTCCTGGAGAAGAGCTATGATTACTGAATGTTCGCCTTTTCTCTCGCCCGTGAAACTCGGCATCAGTGAAAGGGGATCATTTCAAGATGACCATTAATAAGCAATTTATGAATCTATCGATGTGAGTACGTACTTCAAAATACGGATGTGTTGACTGACTGCTCGCATTCATTTGGATTGATTATCTATCAAGTGATTCAGCCAGGTTATTAGCACTTGCATCTGGATGCAAGTATGATCTGTCAAACAGCAAGCGGCCGACAAAATCCGCANAATTAGTGAAATAAGTCGAACTCCATTCCTAAACATAAATAAAAATCGCTTTTAAAATGCACATGAAATAAGTTCTACGTCACTTTAAATATGTGACTCATTTTCGTACCATAATAATGTAGTATCCGAGAAGACATATGTTTAGCATGCACCCTAAGAATTCTACGAATGATACAGGTTGAAGCGTTTTTTCTGTGAGTGCTAAAAACCTAAAATTCGATTTACGTCAAGCATGGATTCCAATAATATAGTTCACGTTTGATTTCACTTTCCAGCTTGAAATTACAAGTTTTGAATTCGCATGTAACTATTGCTATTGATAGCACAGTAGCAAAATTCTGACTCACTTCAATAATTGAACGTGCTGGTTAACTATCATAGCGATCCTCCTATCCACACTATCGTCCATGTCTGATCGGCCTTCTATCAAATGTTCGAGCCACTTCATTAACACTTGCATCTGGCCGCAAGCGTGAGCCGCCAGCACTGCAGCCAAACTGCAAGCAGCCGCAGTTATACTGTGCATCAGCGCGCCGGCTAATACTTGAAACGAGAAGCAAAGCTCGTTTATGGGACTCTCGCGAGTGTCTATGATGAATTTCGAAAATGGATACACCATTGGTATGAAGCTCAGATTTTTATCATCCGCTGGAACTTTGCCTACGCTGATCGGTAAAGCTATGTAATAAAATGCGAACGCGCTGTACATAAAAAATACGCAGACGATGACCAACTTCCTCCCGAAATTCGCGTTTTCTATCATCACTTCCCGGTCACTAGAGTAGGTGACGTTCTTCCAGTCCCATTCGATGCGTTCGATGCACTCTCGAATGTCTTCCTCGTGAACATTAAGCAAGTAGTACTTGAGAAACGCCATCACGCAAAAACTCAACGGACCGATTAGTCTAATTTTCTGGTAGACTTCCTTTACTTCAAAGAATGCAAAAAGACTGCATGGTATAAAGAGGTAAGTGATCAAACTGTAACACAGAACGTTTATCAGCCTGTAAATGTATTTGTTCATCGTGGATCGCGAGTTTGGCCAGAGCCCGATCGACGTCAAAATCCATCGCGTCCATTGAATACTGAGGTTCACGTATTGCTCGAATTCATATTTCTTCGCGACTATTTTCTTCTTGTGTCCCCCTTTTTGCATCGTTAATGTTCGAATGCTCGCTTGATACTAATAATGTTATAGGGACCAGTTGAAGGAAGCCAGAGCGCTTGCGCTCGTTTCCTGATTTATCATGAAAGACGGGAATAAAAGGAAACTTGAAACTTCTCCCTGCAGTGGGATCGACCCTCTGTTCATGGTCGTAATTTTTCACTTATTGAATTATATATTCGTCCACGTGGAGTCGATGGAACGACGACAGTAAAGAACTAAAACTGACGAAATTGATTTTTTTCTCCCCACGTTGGATAGCGCGCTTTCATCTGGTAAGCATTTCCATGATATTTTAATGCTCATTCCTGGAGAAGAGCTATGATTACTGAATGTTCGCCTTTTCTCTCGCCCGTGAAACTCGGCATCAGTGAAAGGGGATCATTTCAAGATGACCATTAATAAGCAATTTATGAATCTATCGATGTGAGTACGTACTTCAAAATACGGATGTGTTGACTGACTGCTCGCATTCATTTGGATTGATTATCTATCAAGTGATTCAGCCAGGTTATTAGCACTTGCATCTGGATGCAAGTATGATCTGTCAAACAGCAAGCGGCCGACAAAATCCGCAGCCGGAAATTGAATCGCAAAGATAATTTCGTTCGTCGTACTATATCTTGTATCAATTATATACGAGCAGAAAGGAAACACGAGAGGAATAAAGATTAGATTAATCCCGGTTGAAATTCTACTGATGCTAATTGGTATGACATTGGAAGAGAATGCAAAACTGTGCCGTAGATGAAAACTATGAAGATCATCATAATTTTTCGAATGAGCTTTTATCGGTGATTGCAATAAATTATGAGATAATTGTAATGCATTATTTATATTAAGGCTTCAACAAAGAATGTATTGCACGATACAACAAGTTTCAGTTAAAAATTAGTACACTTTTTTGTATAACAATCATTTTACAATAAAGTTTACGTCAATGTTCGCAAAACGTTCAAAAACGCAACAGCTGTTTTAACGACCTATCGGAACAAAAAATTGATTTGTAATCGACGGATTATGTCAAGATGAATTAATGTGTATACTTACATCGCCGAAAGTAGTTAGGCACAAGTCAACCATATTTCCGGCAGTAAGTTTCACGGACGAATTGGCCATTGCAATTATTAAAATGAATGGCAGTTTTTTACTTCCTTTCAATTTATACCAATTGACCATGTAGGATACTTCCCCAATTTGTTTACACTGATCAAAGTTATGAGATAAAAATAGAAATTAAAAATAATTACTGCTCGTATGGGTCATGAACACTTTAATTTTACCTGTTCAGCCACTAATTCGCCTATATAGCAAAATATGAAAATATTGAATGTAAGCGATATAAGTATTACTAGGAACGTTGCTGCACTGGTTAAATTATTCGAACTCCATTCCTAATGATTAAACAAAAATCGCTTTTAAAACGCACACGAAACAAGTTCTACATCAACTATATGACATCATACCATGATAACGTAGTATCCGAGAAGACATATGTTTAGCATGCACCCTAAGAATTCTACGAATGATACAGGCTGAAGCGTTTTCTCTGTGAGAGCTAGAAACCTAAAATACGATTTGCAATTCCACATTTCTTTTCAACTTTCAACTTGAAATTGCAAACTTAGAATAACACGTAAATAGCAGTGCGGCTCAGCATGGCAGGAATATTCTTACTCACTTTAATAGTCGAACGTGGTGGTTGACGATCATAGCGATTCTCCTATCCACATTGTTGTCCATGTCTGACCGACCGTCTATCAAATGTTCCAGCCACTTCATTAACACTTGCATCTGGCCGCAAGCGTGAATCGCCAGTACAGCAGCCAAACTGCAAGCAGCCGCAGTTATACTGTGCATCAGCGCGCCGGCTAATACTTGAAACGAGAAGCAAAGCTCGTTTATGGGACTCTCGCGAGTGTCTATGATGAATTTCGAAAATGGATACACCATTGGTATGAAGGTCAGATTTTGATCCTCCGCTGGAACTTTGCCTACGCTGATCGGTACAGCTATGTAATAAAAAGCGAACCCGCTGTACATAAAAAATACGCAGACCATGATAAACTTCCTGCCGAAATTCGCGTTTTCTGTCATCACTTCCCTGTCCCTAAAGTAGGTGACGTTCTTCCAGTCCCATTCGATGCGTTCGACGCACTCGCGGATGTCTTCCTCGTGAACGTTCAGCAAGTAGTACTTGAGGAATGCCATCACGCAAAAGCTCAACGGACCGATTAGTTTAATTCTCTGGTAAACGTCCTTCACTTCGAGGAATACGTAAAGGCTGCACGGTATAAAGAGGTACGTGATTAAACTGTAACATAGAACGTTTATCAGCCTGTAAATGTATTTGTTCATCGTGGATCGCGAGTTTGGCCAGAGCCCGATCGACGTCAAAATCCATCGGGTCCATTGAATACTGAGATTCACGTATTGCTCGAATTCATATTTCTGCGCGATTATTTTCTTCTTGTGTCCCCCTTCTTGCATCGTTAATGTTCGAACGTTCTTTTGATACTAATAATGTTCGAGACCAGTCGAAGGAAGCCAGCGCGCTTGCGCTCGTTTCCTGATTTATCGTGAAATAAGGGAGCAGAAGGGAACAGTGAAAGTTTTTCCTGCGACGGGCTCGACCCTCTCTCCGTGATTGTGATTTTTTAGTTAGTGAATTATGTATTTGTACACGTGGAGTCGGTGGTACAATGACAGTGAAGGAAACCGACGAATTGATTTTTTCTCCCCACGTTGAAAATTGAACTTTTATCTGATATTCCTGCTTTATTGCTTCTCGATGATACTTGGAATTCTTAACTCCTGTCTGAATGTTGGACAACATCTTTGACGACGATTTTTCTGTTGTTAAATATTTAATCATAGGATGAAGAGGTATGTATTTAAAAATAAAAAAACGTCACGTTTAATACAACACTGTTTTACTCTTCAACATTTTTACAACAACGTGATGGACACTAATTGTTGCAAACATTGTGCGATGTATCGTTAGTATAATACTTAACAACCACACGTAACAGCAACGATCGTTTCAAGGTAGGCACATCGAAGGATTATAGAAAATATTAATACTGACACACGTTCACGTCGTTGTCCTCAATACATTTAAAAAAGCACCGGCTGTCTTAACAACCTGTTCGTTAAACACATCCCTATGTAAATTTATAATGAAAAAGTATTTTATGCAAAATTTGATACTCACATCGGTAAAAGTACTGATAGACAAATTCACCATATTTCCCGCCGTTAGTTTCATCGAGGCACTGGACATCGCTATTATCATAATACAACACCGTTTGTTCTTTCCTGGAAGTCGATACCATTCGATCATGTACGACACGTCACCGATTTTTCTGCACTATTAGATCCCGTTCATTATGAAACCAGAAAATTCGTCATGCTGGACAGTTTACATTCGAATTACGGGATTGAAAAAAATACTTACGTGCTCGGCGACCATCTCGCCTATGTAACAAAATATGAAAATGTTAAAAGTAAGTGATATGAGTAAAATGGTGTAAGTCACGACACTCGTAACGTCGTTCGACTTCGACTCCTACAATACCAAATCGCACAACAGGAACAAGTTCGTGTATACTTGAACAAAAATTTATAAGTCCTACCATAATGACATAGTATCCAACGAGACATATGTCCAGCGTGCATCCTAAAAACTCGGCGAAAGATACTTGCTGTAGCGTTTTCTCTGTAAGCGCCAAGAATCTGCAATAACGAACAGTATATATACAAGTTCTGAACAAATTTTGCCAATTCTTAAGTAACAAAAAAAAATAAAAGTAACAAAAAAACATGATTCCCTTTAATCCCGAAGATGAGCCATAATCGATGTATCGAAGGTTTCTGGTTTTGAAAATCATCTCGATACAATGTGAAAGAGTATATAGACTCAATAATACTTCACTATCAGTGAAAGACGATAATTTCAAGATGACCATTAATGAATTTTTTGACGTTAATACATACTTTAGAATACGGACGTGTTGGTCCACGATACTCGCAATTCTACCATCTATGCTACTACTCATGTCGGGTCGGCCGTCGATCAAGTGATTCAGCCAGTTCATTAGCACCTGCATCTGACCGCAAGCGTGAACCGCGAACGCGGCTGCCAAACTGCAAGCGGCTGACGTGATGCCGTGCATCAATACACCAGCCATCAATTGAACGGAAAACACAATCTCGTTCGTCGGACTGTATCGCGTGTCACTTATGTACGACGAGAAAGGAAACACGAGAGGAATAAAGGTAAGATTGTCTTCAGCTGAAATTTTACCGATACTAATGGGTAATGCGATGTAGTAGAACGCAAAACCACCGTACATAAAAAATGTGCAGAGGATCATCATTTTCCGGCCGAAATTCGCGTTTATCAACATGATATTTCTATCGCTGCTATAATTGATATTCTTCCAGTCCCATTCGATTCGCTTCAGGCACTCGAGGATGTCAGCCTGATGGACGATCAAGGAAGAGTATTTTGCAAATGCCATCACACAAAATATTAGCGGGCCGAATTGTTTGAGTTTATTGTAAAGGTCTTCTAATTCGAGAAATACGTATAGAGTACAAGGTAGAAAAAGGAAGGTGAGTAGACTATAGCAAGCAATATTCACGAGCCGATATAATCGGAGGGTATGCGAATTCGGCCAGAGACCCATAGGTTTTAATAGCCACCGGATCCATTGAATACTCAGATTCAAGTTTCTCTGGTAATCGTTCACTGTTTCAGATGGACGCATTTCGTTCATTACTGAATTTCGTATCCCTGATCTGTGAGAGCGGGAACGCGACTGAATAATCTCGAGTATTAGTTCGAAGGGAAAAATAACGGTGCGCTTGCGCTCGNGTCGGGTCGGCCGTCGATCAAGTGATTCAGCCAGTTCATTAGCACCTGCATCTGACCGCAAGCGTGAACCGCGAACGCGGCTGCCAAACTGCAAGCGGCTGACGTGATGCCGTGCATCAATACACCAGCCATCAATTGAACGGAAAACACAATCTCGTTCGTCGGACTGTATCGCGTGTCACTTATGTACGACGAGAAAGGAAACACGAGAGGAATAAAGGTAAGATTGTCTTCAGCTGAAATTTTACCGATACTAATGGGTAATGCGATGTAGTAGAACGCAAAACCACCGTACATAAAAAATGTGCAGAGGATCATCATTTTCCGGCCGAAATTCGCGTTTATCAACATGATATTTCTATCGCTGCTATAATTGATATTCTTCCAGTCCCATTCGATTCGCTTCAGGCACTCGAGGATGTCAGCCTGATGGACGATCAAGGAAGAGTATTTTGCAAATGCCATCACACAAAATATTAGCGGGCCGAATTGTTTGAGTTTATTGTAAAGGTCTTCTAATTCGAGAAATACGTATAGAGTACAAGGTAGAAAAAGGAAGGTGAGTAGACTATAGCAAGCAATATTCACGAGCCGATATAATCGGAGGGTATGCGAATTCGGCCAGAGACCCATAGGTTTTAATAGCCACCGGATCCATTGAATACTCAGATTCAAGTTTCTCTGGTAATCGTTCACTGTTTCAGATGGACGCATTTCGTTCATTACTGAATTTCGTATCCCTGATCTGTGAGAGCGGGAACGCGACTGAATAATCTCGAGTATTAGTTCGAAGGGAAAAATAACGGTGCGCTTGCGCTCGTTTGAAATTTCCATCGACGATAGGGAGAACGCTAAGGCAACTTCCTGCATTTAGTTTCACCCTTCTGATCAGTTCAGTTCTTTTCGCTTTATGCATAATGAGTGAACAGAGTAGAATAATCGCGGTATAACGTCGATAACTTGGTTTTCAAAGTTCGCGTACCGAGTCAGTGAAGTGGTTAATCGTATTGCTAATCAATTTATAAGGCGATCGATTCTTGGGAATCCTCGCAATGCATTTGCTAAGTTTATTTTCTCTTCGAGATTACAAAAATACCAACACGACAATATTACATGGAGTTTTCTTCATTTTCGTGAACCTTTACGATGTCTTATCGCTAAAATGAACAATATTTTACAAGTATTCTGTGATTGTCGCATTCCTCATCGAAGAAAAGTGTAACTGAAAAGTGTAACTGAAAGGCAAAGTTCAACGTGAACCGGTTTTCTAACATTTTCTCAAAACATGGTCCTTCGAATGTTCAAAACGTTGTCCTAAATATTGTTAGAACGTAATAAACTATTCCTTATAATTCATCAGTTTCTTCACGAGAGGAACATTAAAATATAATGATACGTATTAAATTTCAAATAAATTTATGTTGTTGCTCGTAACACATTTAAAAAAGTGACTGAAGTCTTAACAACCTATTGACGTTAAAAGATTCAATTACTGATTACGGATAAAGAAATCATAATTATAATTAATTTGATACTTACATTGGTAAAAGTGTTGATGGATAAACTCACGATGTTTCCTTTCGATACCATTCGATCATGTACGACACGTCACCGATTCTCCTGCACTGTTAGATTCCATTCATTATGAAAGCGTAATATTCGTCATACTGAACACCTTACAGATTCGGGTTACAAGATTAAAAAGGTACTTACATGCTCGGCGACCATTTCTCCTATGTAACAAAATATGAAAATGTTAAAAGTAAGTGATACCAGATAAATGATGTAAGTCACGACACTCGTAACGTCGTTCGATTTCGACTCCTATAATATCAAGTTGTAAAATAGGAATAATTTCGTATGTACTTGAAGAAAATTTAGAGATCCTACCATAATGACATAGTACCCAACGAGACATATGTCCAGCGTGCATCCTAAAAGCTCGACGAAAGATACTTGCTGTAGCGTTCTTTCTATGAGCGCCAAGAATCTGCAATAACGAGCAGTCTTCTCTTAAGTGAAGATTGCGAACGAATGGCTAATTTTTAAGTAACGAAAGAAATGAAAATTCAAATAAAAGGAACCAAAACACCTGATTCCTTTTAATTCCGAAGAAGATTCATGAATAGTGTATCTTAGATTCCTTGTTTTAGGAACAGGTCATCTCTGTACAATTAACAGCGTCAATAAAACTCGATATCAGTGAACAATGATAATTTCAAGATGACCATTAGTGAGGATTTTGACATTATTATATATACATACTTTAGAATATGGACGTGCTGGTCCACGATACTCGCTATTCTACCGTCTATGCTATTATTCATGTCGGATCGGCCATAAATCAAATGATTGAGCCTGTTCATTAACACCTGCATCTGGCCGCAAGCGTGAGCCGCTAAAGTGGCTGCCAAACTGCAAGTGGCTGACGTGATTCCGTGCATCAAGGCACCCGCCGTCAATTGGAGGGAAAATACAATCTCGTTGGTCGGACTGTATCGCGTGTCACTTATGTACGACGAGAAAGGAAACACGAGAGGAATGAAGGTAAGATTCTCTTCGTCTGAAATTCTACCGATACTAATAGGTAAAGCGATGAAGTAGAATGTGTAGCCGCCCAACATGAAAGATGTGCAGAGGATCGTTAGTTTACGTCCAAAATTCGCGTTCACCAACATGATATCTCTATCACTGCCATACGTGATATTCTTCCAGTCCCATTCGATTCGCCTCAGGCACTCACGGATGTCAGCCTGGTGGACGATTAAGGAAGAGTATTTCGCAAATGCCATCACACAAAATATTAGTGGACCGAACTGTTTCAGCTTATTGTAAAGATCCTCTAATTCGAGAAATACGTATAGAATAGAAGGTATAAAAAGGAAGGTAAGTAGACTATAGCAAGCAATATTCACAAGCAGATACAATCGAACGACACGCGAATTTGGCCAGAGACCTATGGGTTTTAACAGCCACCGGATCCATTGAATACTCAGATTCAAGTTTCTCTGGTAATCGTTAACTGTTTCAGATGGACGCATTTCGTTTATTATTGAATGTTGCATCCTTGATCTGTGAGAGCGGAGACGCGACTAAATAATCTCGAGTGTCAAGTTCAAAGGGAAAAATAACGGTGCGCTTGCGCTCGTTTGAAATTTCTGTCTACGGTAGGGAGAACGCTAAGGCAATTTCCTGCATTTAGTTTCACCCTTCTGATCAGTTCAGTTCTTTTCGCTTTATGCATAATGAGTGAACAGAGCAGAATAATAGCGGTGTAACATCGATAACTCGGATTTTAAAGTTCGCGTATCGAGTTAGTGAAGTGTGTGGTCAATCATATTGCTAATCAATTCATAAAGTGATCGATTGTTAGGAATCCTGGCAGTGCGTTTGCTAAGTTTATTTTCTCTTTGAGATTACAAAAATATCAACACGATAATACTACATGTGCTTTGGAGTTTCGTTAATTTTGATTAATGTTTACGATCTTACCGCTTACATCTGAAGACGAATAATGTTTTATAAATATTTTGTGATTATTGCATTCCCCATCGAAGATAAGTGTGACTGAGAAGTGAACGCAAACCGGATTTTTAACATCTCAAAATATGCTCCTTTCAATGTCTTCGATGTGCTACATATTGTTAGAACGTAATAACTACTCTTTATTATTAATCAGTTCCTTTATGACAACCACATTAACGTATGGTAAATATTAACTTTCAATTCAATTTATGTTGTCGCTCGTAGCACATTTAAGAAAGCGACCGAAGTCTTAACAACCTATTAAAAAATTCAATTACTGATTACAGACAAAAAATTAGTAAAATAATTAATTTGATACTTACATCGGCAAATGTGCTGATAGATAACTCTACCATCTTCCCAGCTGTCAATGTTATCGTAGACCTGGACATCGCTATTATCATAACGCAGCAGAGTTTCTTATTCCCTGGCAATCGATACCATTCGATCATGTATGACATATCACCGATTTTCCTGCACTGTTACACTTTCCGTATTATTGATTGTGTCGTTTTAATTGAGAAACTCACTTTAAAATTGCGAACGTTGTAAGAAACTTACATGCTCGGCTACCATCTCGCCGATGTAACAAAATATAAAAATGTTAAGCGTAAACGAAACGAGTAAAACGACGTAAGTCACGACATTCGTATAATCATTCATTTTCGTTTCCTATAATATTAAATAGTATAATAATAAAGAGTTTGTATGTATGTACTACTTGTCCACGTAAGTCCTACCATAATAACATAATATCCAATGAGACATATGTCCAATGTGCATCCCAAAAATTCGGCGAATGATACTTGTTGCAACGTTTTCTCTGTGAGTGCCACAAATCTGAAACAGTGGGCAATCTTCCCTGAACCACGATATTAACAAACTAAATAACACTTATGAGTGAAACTGAAGAAAAACAATCGACTTATCATCTATCATTTAATACGAAGACTATGACTCAAGTTTGTTTCAGCTTCTCTTCTGTCTTAAAAGGAATTGAAGGAATTGAAAACGGAATTGAAATACACGAATTCCGATAAAATACAAAATTGATAAAAATTGTATAGTTGGTAAATAATTTTAAGAAAATCGTTAATGATATAATGTGTGAATGTACGCACTTCAGAATTCGAACGTGTTGAGACACGATCTTCTCTATTCTACTATCTACGTTGCTGCTCATGTCGGATCTGTAGTCGATCAAATAAGTCAGCCAATTCATCAACACCTGCATCTGACCGCAAGAATGGATTGCCAAAGAGGCTGCCAAGCCGCAGGAGGCTGACGCGATGCTATGTTCCAGCGCGGCGGTCACCAATTGAAGGCCATAGACGATTTCGTTCGCGGGACTGTACTGGGTGTCGATTATATATTTCGAGAATGGAAGAGTGTAGGTAATATTACCGTCTTCTGCCATGATTCTATCAATACTGGGTATAGCAATGTCATAGAATATGAAGCCGCTGTACATAAAAAAAGTGCACAGGATCACCATCCTCCTGCCAAAATTCGCGTTTGCCAGCATGATGTTTCGATCGTCGCTGTGAGTAATATTTCTCCAATCCCATTCGATTCGTTTGACGCATTCGCGGATTTCAGCCGCGTGAACGATCAGAGCATAATATTTCGCCATCGACGTCAAGCCAAATACTAAAGGACCGAATTCTATGAGCATGGTGTAAACGTCCTCTAATTCGAGAAATATGTACATAGTCGTAGGAATGAAATGCAACGTCAGTATACCGCAGCATACAACGTTCATGAAACGGAAAAAGTATTTTTGTAATTTTGGTGTAGTACACGAAGTTGGCCAGAGACCCATGGGTTTCAGTAATCGGCGGGTCCATTGAATGCTCAGATTAATGTTTTGTTCGTAATCGTACTTGGCCGGAGGTGAATGATTGTCGTCGGTTATTGATTTATGCATCCTTGATGTTTGAAAGCACGACCAAGACTAACTGCTGTTCAGTATTACCGGTTTGCCGGGAATAATAATGATGCGCTTGCGCTGGTTTATAATTCCTATCGGCAGCAGGGTGCAGGCAAAAGCGATTTTCCACTTTTAGTTTCACCCTTCTGATCAGTCCAGTTCTTTTCGCCTTATGGATTATGACTGAACGGAGTAGAATAATAGCGGTAAAACATCGGCGAGTTGGTTTTCAAAGTTCGCGACTCGAATAGATTACGTTTCCAGCATTGTTAATCATTTTATGAGGTGATCGATTATTAGGAGTCCTCCGAGTACATTTGCTGAGTTTATTTTCCCTTCGAGATTACAAAAATATCAACACGATAATACTACGTACGCTTTGGCGTTTCGATCTCTTAACGCTTACATCTGTAGATGAATAATGGTTTACAAGTATTTTGTGAGTATTGCATTCCTCGTCGAAGATAAGTGTAACGCAAAAGTACAACATACGAATCGAGCGGCAAGATTCAACACAAACTGGATTTTTAATATCTCAAAACATGGTCCTTCGTATGTTTAACACGATGTGCTAAATATTGTTAGAACGTAACAACAGTTCTTTATAATTAATCAGTTCCTTCACGTCAGGCACATTAAAAGATTATGGTAAATATTGACTTTCAAATAAATTTAGGTTGTCGTTCGTAACACGTTTAAGAATGCGACCGAAGTCTTAACAACCTATTGACGTTAAAACATTCAATTACTGATTACAGATAAAAAAATCATTAAGATAATTAATTTGATACTTGCATCGGCAAACGTGCTGATAGATAACTCTACCATCTTCCCAGCTGTCAATGTCGTCGTAGAATTGGACATCGCTATTATCATAACGCAGCAGAGTTTCTTATTCCCTGGCAATCGATACCATTCGATCATGTATGACATCTCACCGATTTTCCTGCACTGTTACACTCTCCTTATTGTTGATCGTACCTTTTTAAGTGAAAAACTCACTTTAAAATTACGTACGTTGTAAGAAACTTACATGCTCGGCTACCATCTCGCCGATGTAACAAAATATGAAAATATTAAGTGTGAACGATATGAGTAGAACGACGTAAGTCACGGCATTCCTATAATCGTTCATTTTCGATTCCTGTAGTATTAAACAGTATAATAATAAGGAGTTTGTATATGTGCACATAGTACTTGTTTCGGAATAAGCCTACCATGATAACATAATATCCAATGAGACATATATCCAGTATGCACCCCAAAAATTCGGCGAATGATACTTGTTGCAGCGTCTCCTCCATGAGTTGCACAAATCTGAAACAGTAGGCAGTCTTCCATAAATCATGGGGTTAAAAAAACAAAGAATATATATAGACGAAACTGAAGAAAAAGAATTGGGAAAAAAACGATAGACTCGACTATAACTCAACTTTAAAAGAATCACCGTGAAATGAATAGCATTTTTATCGATTATTGATTGGAATGCTGAAAACGTGAATTCCGAAAAAATACAGAATTAACAAAAATTGTTGAATAGTTGAAATAATTGTGGTAATTTCAAGACTCGTCAGTAACATAATGTCCATGTATTAATTTATATACGCACTTCAGAATTCGAACGTGATGGGACACGATCTTCTCTATTTTATTGTCCACGTTGTCACTCATGTCGGATCGGTAGTTGATCAAATAATTCAGCCAGTTCATCAACACCTGCATCTGACCACAAGAGTGGATGGCCAAAGAGGCTGCTAAGCAGCAAGCGGCTGATTCGATGCTGTGCTCCAGTCCGGCGGTTATCATTTGAATGACGAAGACGATTTCGTTAGCGGGGCTGTACTGGGTGTCGATTATGTATTTCGAGAATGGGAGAATGAAGGTGTAATTATCGTCTTTTATCATGATTCTATCAATAATGGGTATGCCAACGTGATAAAATATGAAGCCACTGTACATAAAAAACGTGCACAGGATCACCATCCTTCGGCCAAAATTCGCGTTTGCCAGCATGATTTCCCGGTCGTCGATATAAGTAATATGTTTCCAGTCCCATTCGATTCGTTTCACGCATTCACGGATTTCAGCCGAATGAACGATTAGTGCATAATATTTCGCCATCGACGACAGGCCAAATACAAGAGGACCGAATTCTACGAGCTGGCTGTAAACATCCTCTAAATCGTAAAATATGTACATAGTCGCAGGAACGATATGCAACGTGAGTAAACCGCAGCATACAATGTTTATGAACCAGAAAAAGTATTTGTGTAATTTTGGTGTCGAATGTGAATTTGGCCAGAGACCCATCGGTTTTAGTAATCGACGAGTCCATTGAATGCTTAGGTCAATATTTTCTTGATAATCGTACTTGGCCGAAGGTGGATGATTGTCATCGGCTATTGATTTATGCATCCTTTATGGTTGAGAGCACGAACGAGACTAACTGCTATTCAGTGTTACCGGTTTGCCGGGAATAATAATGATGCGCTTGCGCTGGTTTATAATTCTTCTCGGTAGCAGGGTGCAAGCAAAAGCGATTTTCTACTTTTAGTTTCACCCTTCCGACCAGTTCAGTCCTTTTCGCTTTATGGATTATGAGTGAACGGAGTAAAATGATAATGGTAAAACCTCGGCAATTTGATTTTCAAAGTTCGCGACTCGAGTAAGCTTACGTTTCCAGAATAGCTAATCAATTTATGAGGTGATCGATTCCTAGGAATCCTCCCAGTGCATTTGCTACTTTTATTTTTTCCTTCCACATTACAAAAATATACATATACAAGAAAATACTACATGTCATTTTCTTTAACGTTTGCAATCATACATGTACGTACAAACTTGGATAGTATTTTTTAAAAACATCTTTTACGTGTCATTTGTTTAATCGGAAATTCGGGTAAGTGAAACTCCAAAATAGAGTATATACATAGGAATTAAGCAGTACAATACACTGCAAATTCATTTTTAAACCGTTCTCTACGCGTGATACTTGATATGTTTCGAGTATTATGTGAAATATTTCTCACAAACAATAACTGTTCTTTATATTTAACAACAATGGTCCCTTCACAATAGTCACATCGATGGTTTATAGATAATATTGTCAATAAAACAAGCTTACGTAGTTGCTCGTAACACATTTAAAAAACCAACCGCAGACTTAATAACCTGTTGTCGTTAAAAAAAACTCAATTACTGATTACAGATAGAAAAATCATTATGATACTTACATCGGCAAACGTGCTGATAGACAATTCCACCATCTTTCCGGCCGTTAATGTCGCCGTAGAATTCGACATCGCTATTATCAAAACGCAGCAGAGTTTCTTACTCCCTGGCAATCGGTACCATTCAATCATGTATGACATCTCACCGATTTTCCTGCACTATTACACTTCTCTTATTGTTCACAAATTTTTTAAACGAATATCATTTTACAATTCTGAACTTTATAAAAGACTTACATTCTCGGTAACCATCTCGCCTATGTAGCAAAATATGAAAATGTTAAACGTAAGCGATATGAGTAAGCTGACGTAAGTTATGACAGTTTTTAAGTCGTTGATCTCCTATAACATTGAAGAATATAAGAATAAGGAGTTTGAATATGTACTCTAAACGATCCGCACAAAATCCTACCATGATGACGTAATATCCCACGAGACATATGTCCACCGTGGACCCCAAAAATTCGGCAAAAGATATTTGTCGCAGCGCATTTTCTGTGAGTGTTAAAAATCTGAAATGACCGGCACTCTTTATTGAGTCAACAATACTTGGAAAATAAAAAATATCCATGAGGGACAAAATTTTATGAAGAGTACGTGAGCCTTATATGGCCCTCTTTAACTCTGTGCAAAAACTAGTCCTCTCTCTCGTAATTATGTACTTAGCAGGTAATAAGCAACCCATCATATTGAAAGGAATTTTGGAAATAGTTCTGAGTAGAAATGCTACTCGAGCGTAAATGAGAGGAAGCGTCGCATTTAGATGAACTATAGAGAGGGAGAGGACATAATCAAAAACTAATATCAGTCGTCCATGGGCAATGTGAAAAATACGACTATAGATAACTTGAAAAACTAACTAAGATATGTGTTAAACATTAGACGAAATAATTATAACCATTTGACGAAATAGAAAGTACAAATAAATATGTATACACACTTCAAAATTCGAACGTGTTGGGACACAATCCTCGCTATTCTACGGTCCACGTTGTCGTCCATATCGGATCGGCCGTCGATCAGATGATTAAGCCAATTTATCAAGACTTGGATCTGGCCGCAAGCGTGGGCTGTCAAGGAGGCTGCCAAACCGCAGGCAGCTGCGGCAATCGTGTGCTCCAAGATAGCGGCCGTTAATTGAGTGAAAAGGACAATTTCGTTCACCGGACTGTGCCGGGTGTCAATTATATACGACGAAAAAGGGAACACCAGGGGAATGTAAGTAAGATTATCCTCAGTCGTAACTTTACCAACGCTAATCGGTATAATCACGTTATAGAATACGAAGCCGCTATAAGTGAAAAGTGTGCACAAGATCATCATCCTCCGGCCGAAATTCGCGTTTATCACCATGATTTCTCGATCGTCGCCGTAAGTAATGTTCTTCCAGTCCCATTTAATTCGCTCCACGCACTCACGGATTTCAGCCCCGCGGACGATCATGGAAGAGTATTTCGCGAACGACATCATGCCAAAGATTAGGGGACCAGAATGTTTTAGCTTGCTGTAAACATCTTCTATCTCAAGGAATATGTACATAGCCATGGGAAGGCAACGGAATGCTATAAGACTGTAGCATGTAACATTTATGAATTGGGCAAAGTATGTTTGTAATTTTGGTGTCGAATATGAACTTGGCCAAAGACCCATGGACGTCAGTAATCGACGGGCCCATTGAATGCTTAGATTAATGTCTTGTTCATAATCGCATTCGGCCGGAGGTGGATGATTGTCGCCGGTTATTGATTTATGCATCCTTGATGCTTGAGAGCACGATCGAGACTAACTGCTGTTCAGTATTATCGGTTTGTCGGGTATAATAATAATGCGCTTGCGCTGGTTTATAATTCCTCTCGATAGCAGGGAGCAGACAAATGCGATTTTCTAGTTTTAGTTTCACCCTTCCGACCAGTTCAGTCCTTTACGCTTTATGGATTATGAGTGAACGGAGAGGAATTATAGCGGTAAACGTTCGATGACGTGATATTCAAAGTTCGCGACGCGACCAGCTTACGTTTCCAGCATAGTTAATCAATTTATGAGGTGATCGATTGATAGGAGTTCTGCAAGTGCATTTGCTACGTTTATTTTTTCGCCCATGTTACAAATCTATATATAACAAAATACTACATGTCAGTTTACGACCGTTCATGAACACATGAACAAATTTGAACACTTTTTTTTTCAAAATATTCTTCTTCGTTAGCCGTTCAATCGGAGATGACAGACAGGTCAGTAAAATCACAAAATACAATACAACATAGCGCACATCCTTCTNAGGTGATCGATTGATAGGAGTTCTGCAAGTGCATTTGCTACGTTTATTTTCTCGCCCATGTTACAAATCTATATATAACAAAATACTACATGTCAGTTTACGACCATTCATGAACACATGAACAAATTTGAACACTGTTTTCAAAATATTCTTTTTCGTTAGTCGTTCAATCGGAGATGGACGGACAGGTCAGTGAAACCCTAAAATACAATACAACATAGCGCACATCCTTCCTTCAGAAGCTTTCTACGCATCATACCTCAAACGTTTCAAGCAATGTGTGAAATATTTTTCACATATAATACAATAACTACCCTTTATGTGTAACGTTATTAGTTGCTTCATAATAGTTAGATCAACANTTTCAGAAGCTTTCTACGCATCATACCTCAAACGTTTCAAGCAATGTGTGAAATATTTTTCACATATAATACAATAACTACCCTTTATGTGTAACATTATTAGTTGCTTCGTAATAGTTAGATCAACCGAGCAGATAGTCTTTATAACAAGCTTATGTAGTTGCTCGTAACACATTTAAAAAACTGACTGCAGTCTTAATAACCTGTTGTTAAAAATTCAATTACTGCTTGCTGACAGAAAAATCATTATAATACTTACATCGGCAAACGTGCTGATAGATAACTNGAGCAGATAGTCTTTATAACAAGCTTATGTAGTTGCTCGTAACACATTTAAAAAACTGACTGCAGTCTTAATAACCTGTTGTTAAAAATTCAATTACTGCTCACTGACAGAAAAATCATTATAATACTTACATCGGCAAACGTGCTGATAGATAATTCCATCATCTTCCCGGCCGTTAATGTTACCGTAGAATTGGACATCGCTATTATCATAACGCAGCAGAGTTTCTTATTTCCTGGCAATCGATACCATTCGATCATGTATGATTCGTCACCGATTTTCCTGCACTGTTACATTCGATTAGAAAATATGTGAACAATAAGAGGAATATAAGTTTTTTGTAAGTTACTTACATGGTCGCCTACTATCTCGCCTATGTAGCAAAATATGAAAATGTTAAACGTAAGCGATATGAGTAAGCTGACGTATGTGATGACAGTTTTCAAGTCGTTGAACTCCTATAATATTAAATATTACAATAAGGAATTTGATATATATATATTCTAAACGATCTGTAAAAATCCTACCATGATGACGTAATATCCAACGAGACATATGTCCAATGTGCACCCCAAAAATTCGGCGAAGGATATTTGTCGTAGCGTTTTTTCCGTGAGCGTTAAAAATCTGAAATGATCGTATTTCTTATCGAATCAATAGTGTTAAGAAAATAAGTAATATCTATGAATGAAAAAACAATTTATAAAAATTCTTATACATGATAGAGACAGAGGGTTGTACATAATCAAAATCGATTATCAATCTTCTATGGGCAGTTTCAAGAACTCGGATAGAATAAAAAACTAACTAAAATATGCATTAGTCATGAAACAAAATAATTATGATCATTTGATGAAATAAATAGAATAAATACACATGTATACACACTTCAGAATTCGAACGTGTTGGGACACGATCCTCGATATTCTACGGTCCACGTTGTCGTCCATATCGGATCGGCCTTCGATCAGATGATTAAGCCAATTTATCAAGACTTCGATCTGGCCGCAAACGTGGGCTGCCAAGGAGGCTGCCAAACCGCAAGCGGCTACGTTAACCGTGTGCCCCAACAAGGCGGCCACTAATTGAATGGAAAGGACAATCTGGTTCGCCGGACTGCGCCGGGTGTCAATTATATACGACGAGAAGGGGAACACCAGAGGAATGTAGGTGAGATTATCTTCAGTAGTAATTTTACCAACGCTAAGCGGTATGAACAAGTTATAAAATATGAAGCCGCTGTACGTGAACAGTGTGCACAGAAGCATCACCTTCCGGCCGAAATTCGCGTTTATCACCATGATTTCTCGATCGTCGTCGTAAGTAATATTCTTCCAGTCCCATTTAATTCGCTCCACGCACTCACGGATTTCAGCCCCGCGGACGATCATGGAAGAGTATTTCGCGAACGACATCAGGCCAAAGATTAAGGGACCAGAGTGTTTCAGCTTGCGGTAAAGATCTTCTATTTCAAGAAATATGTACATAGCCATAGGAATCGAACGGAACGCTAATAGAGCGTAGCATACAACATTTATGAACCGATAAAAGTGTTTTCTCGGTGTCGCAAGTGAGCTTGGCCAAAGGCCGATTGGTCTTAATAAGAAACGGGACCACTGAATGCTCAGATTCAAGTTTTGTCTATAATCGCATTCGGTCGGAGATTGATGCTCACTGTCGGTTACTAACGTTTGCATCGTTGATCGTTGAAAGAACAATCGCGACTAAATGATTGCTAATATCGGTTCGAAGGAGAAAATAATAATGCGCTTGCGCCCGTTTGCAATCCGGTTGCACTAGGGGAAAGACAAGGGTGACGTGCGATCCGCATTTAGTTGCACCCTTCCGACTAGTTCAGTCCTTTATGCATTATGTGCCAACAAAGTACGGTAATAACAGTGAAACATCTACAATTCGATTTTCAAAGTTCGCGTACTGAGTCGCTAATCAATTTATGAGGTAATCGATTTCTGGAAAAATGTTTGCTTTTATTTGCTTTTCTAAAGACACGAGAATATCCCCACTAGAATGATTATACGTTTGGAAAAATAAACCAAGTGCTTTAACAGTGAACATCTTTTTGGTCATCAAGTAAAATCTATTACATATAATATTTGAAATAGAGGATAGGAATGGTAATAGTAATTTTTAATATATATTCAGAGGGTAAATTTTTATTTAAATCTAAATTAATTCCCTTGCTGGGCAAGTTCAAGTGTTTGCTATGTAACAATTTTATTTCATCTTCTATGCTACAAGAATTTTACGTTCAATACTGCCAGTTGTATGCTGTGATATCATTTGAAAAATGGCTAGTCTGTGAATTGTCGAAGCATGTTCAAGTACGCGACTGAAGTCTTGACGACCTGTCATGTTTGGCGAAAATTTATAATAAAAATTGGTAGTTGCAGGACGGTGCGAGAGATCGAAATATGTGTAACACTTACGTCGCCGAAGCTACTAATGGAGAGTTCGATGATGCTGCCAGCAGTGATCCTCGTAGTCGAGCGGGACATCGAAATGATCAAAGACACAGCGAGACTTGTCTTCACAGGCATTCGATACCAATCGATCATGTAAGATTTATCGCCAATTTTCACTGCCTGTAATGCAACACATAACAAATTGGAGATGACACAATAGGATAGACTGTTCTTAACTTAAAGAAAGAACCTCTTGCGATAATAGCTCGCCGATGTAACAGAATATAAAAATATTGAACGTGACGGATATAAGCAATATTATGAACGTCAATCCACTAACAGGTTCTTTAGGATCCCATTCCTGAAAAAGGCCTGTATCAGGACATTAAGTACTTTAAATCTACTTCTCGTAAATTCATACCATCATTGTATGGTATCCTAGGAAACACATATTTATAGTACAGCCCACGACTTCTACTAGCGATATTTCGCGTAAGAGATTCTCCATGTGAGCTACAAAACTGAAATATCACAATAAACAGTCTTAACAAACGAGACACTCATAAAAAACTTCATTTCAATGTCCACAATGAATCTTCATAATAAATTCCTCTTTTTCCCAAGTTACGAATTAGGAATATTTATCATTTCTTGAATGCAACTACATTGTGGTTTAAATAATAGTTGACCTTACTTAACTATCCGAACGTGTTGCTCCACGACGTCAGCCAACCTCTGGTCTAGACCCTGGTCGTCCTTTTCCCTCCCGTCGACCAACTTTTCTAGCCAGGCCATCAGAACCTGCAATTGTCCGCACGCATGCATCGCGAGTAGGGCAGCTAGACCGCAAGCAGCTACCGTAATATTATGAGCGACGAATCCCGAGAACAATTGAATGGTATAAAAGATTTCATTGGCGGGGCTGTGACGGACGTCGAGTAGGACTTTCGGAAAAGGGTAAACGAGCCGCCTGTACGTCAGATTCCCACCCTCTTCGACTATCTTCGCTCGCGTAAGCGGTAATGCTATGTAATAGAAGATCACGCTGCCGTACATAAAGAAGCCGCAGATTACGATTATTCGACGACAGAAACTCGCGTTGTCCAGCATTATCTTACGATCCTCCAAGTGTTTCACGTTCTTCCAGTCGTCCTCGATGTACTTCACGCACCTCTGTATCTCGTCCTCGCGAGCGATCAGCACGCAGTACTTGATAATCGCCATCACGAAGAAGCTGAGAGCGCTGCTGAGCCTCAATTGGCTGTAGAAATCTTTGCTCTCGAAGATGACGTTGATACCACCGGGAATGAGAATAGCCAGGAGCAGAATGTAACAGACGATCCTCAGAACGAATTGTTCGATCGTCCTTAGCCAGGATCGGTTTTTAGGTTTTGGCCAAGTGCCGATCGTCCTCAACGCCCACACGTTCAAGCGGACATTGAAGTTCCGATCTTTTTTATAATTATCGTTGAGGAAATTCTTCCTGTCGTGAAGCTTATTCATGCTCATCGTTGAATGTCACTTGGCGAAGGAGCTATCGTTCCTCTGCGACTGCCGCTGAAGACTGGCCAGCGCTGAGTCCTGCGCTTGCGCTCGTACGACAAAAAGGGTATAGGGTAAATTGATACCGTGTACTTCTCTCGGTTTTTAAATTATTTCTTCTCGATAGGGTTTGAACTTAGCTGGATGGAAATGGAACGTAATGATATGTTTACTTGAAAAGTGCCCGAGAGATGCGCAGAACTGAAAGAAGGCTATGATTATCGTGAAGCACAGGGTAGCAGTTATAGAAAATGTGCTTCGACGTAGAAACCTTGAAAAAAAAGAGTTTAAACAATTCTCTCTTTTAATGTCATGGTTGACAATTTATCGAAAGGTGAAGTATGAGTAATAGATGAAGCGGACTGCGTGAGGCGAAGTGGAAAAGTTTGTTCCTTCCGTAAGACCAGGTTTTATTTGAAAAATCACGGTTTTACATCAGAGATACGCTTTTCCAATTTCTAGTGGAGAGTAACGTGTGTCACGCACTATTCACGACGGATGAAAATTTCATACGACTTCGCGCAGTATGTTTAAGTATCCCACNGTTATAAAATATGAAGCCGCTGTACGTGAACAGTGTGCACAGAAGCATCATCTTCCGGCCGAAATTCGCGTTTGTCACCATGATTTCTCGATCGTCGCCGTAAGTAATGTTCCNCTGACAATTTGCAGATCTGGAAATTATTTTTTCGTACGGCACGTGTAAGTTAAGATATCTGAGTAATACTCACACTTGTGAAAGTAGCCAGGGACATCTCCATCATCTTTCCAGCTGTGAGTCTCATCGGGTAATTCGACATGACGATTACCAATATTAACGAGCGGGCGTGCTTCGTCGGGAGTCGATACCAATTCAACGTACACGATATCTGACCCACAATCTGACTCTTTTAGTGAAAATATTTACAATAATAAATATATCCAGTGTTCGCTGTTTGTAAAAGGTATAGTTGTAAATGAAAGGTATAGTTACTTCATTGAGAAGAAGCTGTCCGATGTAACAGAGTATGAAAACGCAAAAGGTACAAGATATTTCCAGAGTGAGGTAGACCACCATGACCGTAGTATTATTATTATCTAATTCCTGTAACACAGTACATTCGATGTTACATTTATGAAAATGCTTTGAGAATAACTTTCATACCGTGAGAATGTAATATCCGCCGAGGCACATCATTGTCGTACCGCCAAGAATTTCGTTCAGACAAATGTATTCTGTAATTTTTTGAATGTTGTATAAAAATCTGTAATCAATGTAATACTAATATAAATTATTGACTGAATCGTGAAATATGATCCGAAGATTTGTTGTATAGTGAAATTGTTACATTGCTAATCAGTATAATTAAAACTCACGATTGGCTACTTAATCATATGTGTAAGTGTTTTATAAAATCGTTACACAGAAACGAGACACAGCTTTAAATAAATTCACTTACTGTTTTATACTAGTTTGATAGTTCACGATATCCGTGATCCTTCGCTGCACTTCCTGTTCGGTCATATCTTCCCTCTCTGTAAGCTGTTTTATTTTATTCGCCAGGATCCTCAACAAGCTGCAAGTGTGAAGAACTAAGATTGCCGATATTCCGCATGTCCCGGTGATGGCCGAGTAAAGTATAAGTCCGGAAAGAACTTGGGTCACGAAGATTATCTCGTACATCGGCGATTGCTGAACGTTGAAGATGACGAAGTACGAGGGCAAAGGTAAGGGTCTTATAGTGGTATTATCAGGTAGCGTAATCGTCCCTTTGAGAAGGGGTACAATCGTCCGGTAACATAATCCACCTCCAAAAATAGTAATCGCGACGGTTAACACTATATTTCGTCCGGTTTTCGCCTTCTCGAGGAAAATCGGCCGATTTTCCTCGGTCGCGGCAATCCAGTCACGTCTGATCGTTTCTAAAATCTCCTGGATCTCCTTTGATCGGTACAGGAGAATCGTGTATTTGGGCACCTGCATCCCGCACAGAACTAGTGGACCGATAAGTTTTATTTTCACTTTAGGATTTTTCTCCTTTAGGACTAGGTACAAAAAAGTTGGTACCAGCATGAAACAGAATAAAGAGTATGCGACGAATTGTGTGACCCTTTGTTTGATCTTTGAGGACAGGGGCGAGTCAGGTGGGAGGGGCCAAGCGCCGAGAATACTTAAAATTGGTTTCACGAGGTTCGTAACATACTTCAAACCTTCCTCCGCCTTTTCTATCTGATACCTCTTGTCCATCGTCAAATACACGAACGTGACTGGATAAACGTAAGTAGCAGAGGGGATGGGTTATGATGTCATGGGCATCATAGCGCTTGCGTATATCAAACGTTAAACAGTATCATTTCTCGGGGACATCGGACATCTCTTACGGAGATCTAGATTATACTTTTTGAAATTATACGTTTGGAAATTATATACGTACGCGCAGAACGGATTCGATCGTTTGTAGAAATTTCTTTCGCAGAAGCGACTCGATGATCCTGCCGTTGCCATTTATTTTTTCAAGATAGTGCAATTACGGTTTAGAAACTATAGAACCGCGATAGAGAGAAACATTGTAAGCGATTTATTATCGATCGTATGAAAACATGACGGCTTGTTGAGAATTTGATACGCTTTTAATCTCCGATGGAAGTTTCCCGTCGTCTACAAAGAAGTTTTCAGCTACTGGTGCATTGATCAACGGTTGGAGCATTGCTGTAAGTATATGCATTAGATAGAATTACGCAAACAGAGGGGAACCAGCTGTGCGTTGGCGAGGACAGTATCGTGCTCCGTTTCTCTATTATTCATATTATAACATCGTTTATTATAAGTTCCTTGTCTTCCGTGATATTTATAATTCCGAGAACGACGGACAGTGGGGTACGTGTTAAATTGTCATCATCTTGGATTATTTTCGCACGGGCAAGTGCCATCGCAGCTTTTGTAAAGCATGCCGTCAAACATATCGCAGATTACGAATAATCAGCGATAGAATAGGCTATCAGAGAGGTATTTAAAAACATATGATAACAGGAGTCCTGAATGGACTTACAATTAGCACGATTTTGTCCTTCACTGCCACAGTAAGCAGCTCGAGAAAAATTGTCAGGTGGTCATACAAAAAATATTGTGTTTTTTTGATAACATATTTTTTATTGTAACGGAAACTGCGCTACATGAAGCAAATTGGAGATTCTAGTGACAGGCAACGTCATGGACTATCTCAGACAGATGTTATAAGCAAGAAAGTTTTATCATTTATTATATAACCTCGCGCAGTATGTTCAGGTATCCCATTGACAATTTGCAGATCTGGAAATTATTTCTCATACAGCACAAGACAATTAAGACTTTTGTCTAATACTTACATCTGTGAAAGTAGCCAGGGACATCTCCGTCATCTTTCCAGCCGTGAGTCTCATTGGGTAATTCGACACGATAATTACCAATATTAACGAGCGCACGTGTTTGATCGGAAGTCGATACCAATTCAACGTACACGATGTCTGACCCACAATCTGGCTCTTTTAGTGAAAGTATTTATCACAATAAGTATGCCCAGTGTTTAGAATTTGTAATAAATGTTAAATGAAAGATATACTATGTTACTTCATTGAGAAGGAATTGACCGATGTAACAGAGTACGAAAACACAAGCAGTAAAAGATATTTCCAGAATGAGGTAGACTATTAAGCCCGTAGTATTACTATTATCTATCTCCTGCAGCAAAATACTTGTGTCATGTTAATGTTATATACTATATCAAAATACTTTTAGAATCACTTTCTTACCAATAAAATATAATATCCGGTGAGGCACATCATAATCGTACCGCCTAGAATGTCGGTTAGATAAATGTATTCTGTAATTTTTTGAATATTGTATGCAATTCTGTAATCATTATAACGCTAGTTTAAATTACTGACTGAATCGCGAAAAGTAGTAGATTGTTGCGAGTAACAGTGAAATTGCTATACTGCTAATCAGTATAATTCTCGCGGTTGTCTATCTAATCGTATAAGCCGATGTACATTGTCAGTAGTACAGAACCGAAGCACAGAGAATGAACTTACTGTTTTATGCTGGTCTGATAATTTACGATGTCTGTAATCCTTAGCCGCACTTCCTGTTCGCTTATGTCTCCCTTCTGTACAAGCCGTTTCATTTTGTACGACAGAATCCTTAACAAGCTGCACGTGTGAAGGACTAAGATCGCCGAGATTCCACAACATCCGGTGATAGTCGTGTAAGCTACCAGTCCAGACACGACTTGCATCACAAAGATTATCTCATACGTCGGAGATTGATGAGCGTTAAAAATTACGAAGTACGCGGGCAAAGGTAAGGGTCTTATGGTGGTGTTATCAGGTAGCGTAATGGGCTCTCTGAGAAGGGGTACGATTGTCCTATTACCTACACCACCGACGTAAATAGTAATCGCGATGAACCACACTATACTTCTTCCCATTTTCGCCTTCTCGAGGAAAATTTGCAGATTTTCCTCGGTCGCGGTAATCCAGTCCTGTCTGATCGCTTTTAAACTTTCGTAAATCTCCTTTGACCGATACAGGAGAATCGTATATTTAGGCACCTGCATGCCGCACAGAATTATCGGACCTAAAAGTTTCATCTTCACTTTGGGATTTTTCTCCTTTAGGACTGTGTACAGGAAACTTGGTACCAGCATGAAAGCGAATAAAAAATATGCGACGAATATTGCGATCCTTTGTGTAATTTTCGAGAACAGGAGCGAGTCAGGTGAGAGCGGCCATGCGCCGATTATAGTTAAAATTGGTTTCACGAGGTTGGTTGCATACTTCAAACCTTCCTCCGCCCTTTCTATCTGGTAGCTGTTATCCATCGTCGAATACTCGAACGTGACTGGATACACGTAAGCAGCAGAGGGGATGGGTTTCGATTTTATGGCCATCATAGCGCTTGCGTGTATTAAACTTTAAACACTATCATTTCTCGGGAGCATCGGACATCTCGGAGATCTGGATTATGCTTGTTGAAATTATACGTTTGGAAATTATACGTACGCGCAGTACGGATTCGTTCGTCTGGGGAAGTTCTTTCGCAAAAGCGACTTGATGATCCTGCGGCTACCGTTCATTTTTTCAAGATGGAGTAATTACGGTTTAGAACCGCGATGGAGAAAAACATTGTAAGCGATTTATTATCGATCTTATGGACACATGTCGGCCTATCGAGAGTTTGATGTGCTTTCAACCTCCGATGGAAGTTTTCCGTCGCCTACAAAGAATGTTTTAGCCGATGCATTGAGCATTACTATAAGTACATGTAAACCAGCTGTGCCTTGTCGAGCACACCATTCTGCTCTGTTTTTCTGTTGTCAATTATGAAAAAACATTATAACATCATTATAAGTTTCTTGTTCGTCGTGATACTTATAATTCCGAAAAGGACGAATCTGATGCTCTTGGATTATTTTCGCACGGGTAAGTGCTATCGCAATTTTTATAAAAGATGCTGCCTTATGGCAATATTATATAGATTTACGAATAGCCCGCAGCAGAATAGCCTAACAGAGTGGTAATCACAGAAAGTACGGTAACAGGGATCTTGGATTGATTTAGTACAATTTTCTCCTTCACTGCTATAGTAAGCAGCTCGAAAAAAATTTGAATAAAAATTAATTTCCATGCCGTCATACAAAGAACTACTGTTTCCTTGATAAGATATTTTTTATTGTAACGGAAACTGCGCTACATAAAGTAAATTGGCGATTCTAGTGACGGGCAATGTCACGAACTATCACCGACAGATGTTATCATAGGCAAGAAAGTTTTAATATATAGTCTCGCGTAGCACGTTTAGGTATCCCATTGATAATTTGCAGATCTGTAAATCATTCTTCATACGGTATATGTAAATTGGGATTCCTGTCTAATACTTACATCTGTGAAAGTAGCCAGGGACATCTCCTTCATCTTCCCTGCCGTGAGTCTATTCGGATAATTGGACATGACGATTACCAATATTAATGAACGCGCATGTTTCACGGGTAATCGATACCAATCCAACGTACAAGACGTCTGACTCACAATCTGACTCTTTTAGAAGAAATGTTTATAATAAATATCCGAGCACAATTGAGGGCTTATAATAAATATTAAAGAATTGTAAAGCACGTTACTTCGTTGAGAAGAAGTTGACCGACGTAACACAGTATGAAAACAGAAAATGCACAACATATACCCAGAGTGATAAAAATGATTAAGGATGCAGTATTGCGTTCCGCCAAGTCCTGCGGGATACGAGATATTGTTATTATATTTCTGAAAATGCTTTAAGATCAAATTTCGTACCACGAGGATGTAATAGACGCCGATACCCAGTAACGTCGTACCTCCTACGACTTCGATCAGACAAATATATTCCGAAATTTTTTGAACGTCATTTAAAAATCTGTAATCAAGCAATATCCTAAATTTGTAAATTAATTATTACTTAGGTAAATGTAGTTGCGTGAACAATTTCCAGTCTGTACAATTAGAAATTGTCCCATAAATTTTATATAACAAAAATTCTATTCACTGTTTTATGTTCCATTGATAATCCACGATGTCTGCGATCCTTTGTCGTACTTCCTGTTCAGGCATATCTTCTTTCTCACTGAGTTCGTTCATTTTGTTGGCCAGGATTCTCAGCAAGCCGCAAGCGTGAAGAGTCAATAAGACCGCGATTCCGGTGGTTCCCGTGGTGGCCGAGTACATTGCGAGCCCTCCCAAGAATTGCATGACGCAGATCATCTCGTAAATTGGAGATTGCTGAGGATTCAAGATAACAAAGTACGAAGCGATAGGTAAGGGTCTTATGGTGGTGTTGTCAGGTAGCGTTATTGACCCTCTGATCATGGGTAAAAGCCGATAACTTAATCCACCGCCGTATATAGTAGCCGCGACGATCATCACTATTTTCTTTCCTTCTTTCGCCCTCTTGAGGAAAATCAACCGATTGCTCTCCGTCGCGGTATACCAATCCCGTTTGACCGTAGTCAAACTCCGCCGGACCTCTTTCATCCGGAACAACACTATCGTGTACTTGAATAGCTGCATGCTGTACATAATTAGCGGCCCGATGAGTTTCATTTTTACCTTCGGGTTCTTCTCTTTTAGGACTATGTACAGGAAATTTGGTAGAAGCCATAAGACGAATAAGAAGTAGGTGACGGATTGTGCGATTTTTTGCATGATTTTTGATAATAGAAGTGAGTTAGATGGGAGGGGCCAAGCGCCGATTACGCTTAAAATTGGTTTCACGAGGCTTGTAGCATAGTTGAAACCTTCCTCCGCATTTGTTATCTGATATGTTCTATCCATGGTCGAATGATCGAACGTGACTGGATAAACGTAAGGAACAGAGGGGATGAGTTTCGATTTCATGGGCATCATAGCGCTTGCGTGTATTAAATGTTGAATAGTATCATTTCTCGGGAACGTCGGACGTCTGGATTATAGTTGTTGAAATTATACGTTTGAAAATTATACGTACGGGAAAACGGATTCGTTCGTCTGGGGAAAGTTCTTTCGCAAAAGCGACTTGATGATCCTGCCGCTACCTTTCATTTTTTCAAGATAGTGTAACTATGATTTAGGAGCTACCGAAACGCGGTGAAAGAAATGTAAAAAGAAGGTGAAAGAAATGTAAAAGAAATATGAAAGATGTCGAGTTGTCGGGAGTTTGATACTCTTTTAATCTCCGATGGAAATTTTCCGTCGCGTAAAAAAGTTTCTACCCGGTGCATTGATGAATAGTCGGAGCGTTACTGTAAGTACATGCATTAGAAAAGATTATGCAAATAGAGGGGAACCAATCGTGCGTTGTCGAGCACACTATCGTGCTCTGTTTCTATATAAGTCTTTACAACAGAATATTATAACATTGTTTATTATAAGTTCCTTGTCTATCATGAAAAACCTTTTGTCATCCTTCTGAACTATTTTCACACGGGTAAGTACCATCGCAATTTTTATAAAGGACAATGCCGTCAGACATATCGCAGATTACGAATAGTCAGTGACTTAGTAGGATGCTAATTACAGAATTTCATGTGTGTATGTCATGCAAAGAGTTATCGTGTTTCTTTGATGAGATTGTTTTTATTAATATGAAAACTTGCGCTACTCAAGGAAAATTTGCAATTCTAGTGATTGGCTAATGACGTCATGGACCATTCCCGACGAATGTCATCATAAGTAAGAAAGTTTTATCAATTGTCACATAGTCTCGCGCAGTACGTTCAGGTATCCCATTGCCATTTTGCAGATCTGTAAATCATTTTCCATGCGGTATATGTAAATTGGGATTTCTGTCTAATACTTACATCTGTGAAAGTAGCCAGAGACATCTCCAGCATCTTTCCAGCCGTGAGTCTCATCGGGTAATTGGACATGGCGATCACCAATATTAAAGAACGCGCGTGTTTCGCCGGTAATCGGTACCAATTCAACGTACAAGACGTTTGACTCACAATCTGACTCTTTTAGAAGAAATATTTGTAATAAATATCGGAGCACAACTGGGAGTTAATAATAGATATCAAAGAGTGGTAAAGCACGTTACTTCATTGAGAAGAAGTTGACCGATGTAACACAGTATGAAAACACAAAATGCATAACATGAACTCAGAGTGCAAAAGATTAACATCGATGAAGTATTGTGATCCGCCAGGTCCTATGGGATACGAGATATTGTTATTATATTTCTGAAAATGTTTTAAGACCAATTCTCGTACCATGAGAATGTAAGACATGCCGAAAACCATTAAACTCGTACTTCCGAAGATTTCGACCAGGCACATATATTCCGAAATTCTTTGAACATCATTTAAAAATCTGTAATCAATATCTTATATGTATAAATTGGTTATATTCATTACGCAAATGTAATTGCTTGTACAATTACTGGTCAGTAGGATTAGAAATTACGTTTACTAATCTTATCTTCCATTCATCGCGCACAGATTTTAATCTACTGGGACAAAACTGAAAGGAAAAGAACTTCATTTTTTAAGCAAAATTTCATTCACCGTCTTATGTTCCATTGACAGTCCACGATATCCGCGATCCTTTGTTGCACTTCGTGTTCACGTATATTACTTTTCTCGCTGAGTTCGTTCATTTGGTTGTTCAGGATTTTAAGCAGATTGCAAGCGTGAAGAGTCAATAAGACCAAGATTCCGATTACCCCTATGGCGGTCGAGTACGTTACAAACCCGCACAAGAATTGCATTACGCAGACCATCTCGTACATCGGAGATATCTGAGGATTGAAGATGACGAAATACGAAGGAATTGGTAGGGGTCTTATAGTGGTGTTGTCAGGTAGCGTTATTGACCCTCTGATTATGGGTAGAAGCCGAAAACTGAATCCTCCGCCGTATAGAGTAGTCGCGACGATTATCACTATTCTCTTCCCTTCTTTTGCCCTCTCGAGGAAAATCAGCCGATTGTTCTCAGTCGCGGTATTCCAATCCTGTTTGACATTATTCAAACTCTGCCGGATCTCGTTCATCCGAAATAACAACATCGAGTATTTGACTATCTGCATGCTGTACATAATTAGCGGTCCGATGAGTTTCATTTTTACCTTCGGGTTCTTCTCTTTTAGGATTGCGTACAGAAATATTGGTGTGATGCACGAGAAGAATAAGAAGTATGTGACGAATTGTGCGATTTTTTGCAGGATCTTCGAAATCAGTAGCGAGTTAGATGGGAGGGGCCAAGCGCCGATCACGCTTAAAATTGGTTTCACGAGGCTTATGGCATACTTGAAACCTTGCTCCGCCTTTATTATCTGATCCGTTTTATCCATGGTCGAATGATAGAACGCGACTGGACAGACGTAAATAGCAGAGGGGATGTGCTTCGATTTCATGAGCAACATAGCGCTTGCGTGTATTAAACTTTAAACACTATCATTTCTCGGGAACATCGTACATCTCTTACGCAGATCTGGATTATGCTTGTTGAAATTATACGTTTGAAAATTATACGTATGGTCAAAACGGATTCGTTCGTCTGGGGAAAGTTCTTTCGCAAAAGCGACTTGATGATCCTGCGGCTACCGTTCATTTTTTCAAGATGGTGTAATTACGGTTTGGAAGCAATAGAAGCGCGCTGGCGAAAAATATTGCAAGCAATTTGTTATCGATCTCATGAAAACACGACGGCTTTTCGAAACTTTGATACGCTTTTCCGATGGTGGTTTTCCGCCGCACACGACAAAGTTTTTAGCCGGTGCATTGATCAACGGTCGGGGCAATAGAATACATGCATTAAAAAGGATTACGCAAACAGAGGGGAACCAGCTGTGCGTTGCAACACACCATCGTGCTATGTTTCTCTATTGTTCATTCTAACAGTTCGTCATAACGTTTATTATAAGTTGCTCGTTGATCGTGATATTTCTAATTCCGGAAAGGACGAACCTCATCATGTTCACACGGGTAAGTGCTGTCGCAATTTTTATAAAGGATAATGAGACATATCGCAAATTACGAATAATCAGTGACAGAACAGAATCTCATGGTGGTAATTACAGAAAGTATGGTAACGCAGATCCTGGAAATTTCCTCCTTCACTGCCATAGGAAGTATTCATAAAGTAGCTCAAAAAAATTAATTTTCAGGTGATCATACAGCAAATTATTGTGTTCCTTTGAAATGATAGTATTTATTGTAATGACAACTGCGCTATTCGAAGTAAATTGGCGATTCTAGTGACGGGCAACGCCACGGACTATCCCAGATAGATGTTGTCATAAGCAAGAAACCATTGTTATATAGTCTCGCGTAGCACGTTCAGATATCCCATTGATAATTTGCAGATCTGTAAATTATTTTTCGTACGGTACATGTAAATTGGGATTCCTGTCTAATACTTACATCTGTGAAAGTACCCAGGGACATCTCCATCATTTTTCCGGCCGTGAGTTTCATCGGGTAATTGGACATGACGATCACCAATATTAGTGAGCGCGCGTGTTTCATCGGTAATCCGTACCAATGCAACGTGCAAGATGTCTGACTCACAATCTGACTCTTTTAGAAGAAATGTTTATAATAAATATCCGAGCACGATTGAGGGCTTATAATAGATATTAATGAATTGTATAGCACGTTACTTCGTTGAGAAGAAGTTGACCGATATAACAAAGTATGAAAACACAGAACGCACAACATAAACCCAGAGTGAAAAAGACTATCATAGATGCAGTATTGTGCTCTGCCAGGTCCTGTGCGATACAAAATATTTCAATCATTTTTCTGAAAATGTTTCAAGACTAATTTTCCTACCATGAGAACGTCATATACGCCGAGACCGATTAAAGTCGTGCCGCCTACGATTTCAACCAGACAAGTATATTCCGAAACTGTTTGAACGTCGTTTAAAAATCTATAATCATAAAAGCAATATCACAAATATATAAATTAATTATTACATAAGCCAATATGTAGCTGCTTGCAAAATTACCAGTCAGTGAGATTAGAAATTAAATTTATTGATTTGATCACCTAAACGTCCCATACGTACTTTGATGTAATAGGACAGAACTGATAGAAAAACAATTTCTTTTTAACAATAATTGCACTGACCGTTTTATATCCCACTGATAATCCACAATATCAGCGATCCTTTGCTGCACTTCGTGTTCAGGCATATCCGCCTTTTCACTGAGTTCGTTCATCTTGTCGGTCAGGACTGTAAGCAGGCTACAAGCGTGAAGAGTCAATAAGACCGCGATCCCGGTGGTCCCAATGATGGCCGAGTACATAGCAAACCCGCACAAGAATTGTATCGCGCAGACTATCTCGTAAATCGGAGATAGCTGAGGATTGAAGATGACAAAATACGAAGGAATAGGTAAGGGTTTTATGGTGCTGTTATCAGCTAGCGTTATTGATCCTCTGAGCATGGGCATAAGCCGATAGCCTATTCCGCCGCCGTATATAGTAACCATAACGATCGTCACTATTTTTTTTCCTTCTTTCGCCCTCTCGAGGAAAATCAACCGATTGCTCTCCGTCGCAGTATACCAGTCCCGTTTCACCGTATTCAAACACTGCCGGACTGCTTTCATCCGAAATAACATAATCGCGTATTTGAGCGTCTGCATGATATACATAATTTGCGGCCCGATGAGTTTCATTTTTATCTTCGGGTTCTTCTCTTTTAGGACTATGTACAGGAAATTTGGTATCAACAATACGAAGAATAAGAAGGATGTGACGAATTGTGCGATTTTCTGTACGATTTTTGAGGATAGAAGTGAGTTAGATGGGAGGGGCCAAGCGCCGATCACGGTTAAAATTGGTTTCACGATGCTCGACGTGTACTCGAAACCTTCCTCCTTCTCTAATACCTCATCCATTTTATCCATGGTCGAACGCTCGAACGTGACTGGTTATACGTAAATAACAGAGGGGATGGGTTTCGATCTCATAGCGCTTGCGTATATTAAATGTTAAACAGTATCATTTCTCGAAATCGTCAGACATCTCTTATAGCGATACGATTTAAAAATTGTTTCTCGAAATGATACCTTGGAAAATTATACGTCTAGGTAAAGTTCTTTCACAACAGAGATTAGATGATTTTTTGATTACTACTTGTTGGAAGGGTAAAATCGCTATTGCGACATTGTAGGTTTCTCCATGAAGGGAACACTGTTATTCGCGTCGTACCTGTCCCCTTCTTTTTTTCACGTAAAGGGGCACGAGTTCCAGTTCCAACGAACCGGCGCGCGATGAAATAAAGAGCCGGAAATACTTAGGGCACAATGGCGACAGATCGGTGACATAACGTAGCGTAAGTGAAGGTGAGATTCGATTGAACGAATGTTCGATAACGATCAGTTAAATCAAGTATAATAATTGAAAGGCCTCGAAACATTCACTAGTGATCAAAGAACTTACCCTCTACAGCACCATAAAAATCTGTTGAAAAGGAATGTTCTCCGTAAAAAATTGTATTGTGAATTCTTTTTTAACTTTACGGGATGTCAAATGGACGCTACGGTTTTGATCTCCGATAAAAGTTATTTGTCGTCTGCAAATGTCTTCAATCATTGCAATGAAATTAAGCGATCGGGATTCAAAAACGGAGCGTCCTATGTACTGATCGACTTGTGAGGGCGTGTAATAAAAACAATTAATTCTCTACAGAGATCGAACTAATTTTTCTCTAAAAGCTACTGTTTCTCTAGAATTAGTTTCATTGACAAGCAGTTCATTGTTCAGTCTTTTTTACGAATAATAATTCGAGTATGCAGGCTTAAACGACTTCGCGAAGTATATTCAAGTATGCCATCGACAGCTTGCAGACCTATTCCATAAAATCATTATATGTAGAGACGTATTGATATTGTAGATAAAAAATTGTGTCACTTGTGATACACTTACATCTGTGAAAGTGGCTAAGGACATTTCTTGCATCTTGCCGGCTGTGAGTTTCAGTGGAGTGTTAGACGTAGCAATTATCATTATTAACGTCCGGGCTTGCCTCGGTTGCAGGCGATACCAACTCAACGTACAAGATGTCAGACCCAAGACTTCACTCTTTTAACGAGAAATCAGCATTCATTATCAAAAACAAAAATATGAGAGATATTTGTGATAAAATTTCGTACTTCGTCGATAAGAAGTTGACCAATGAAGCAGAGTACGAAAACGCAAAATATCAAGGAAATTTGTATCGTCACATAAATAATGAAGGCCGTCGTATTGCCACTTTCCAACGCCTAAAATATGTCCCTCTCATACATACATATGAATATAATTCTATAAACGTGCCCTGATTATAATGTCGTACCTGAAGAATAAAAAATCCTTCGATGCATATTAAACCAGTGCCGCCTATCATATCGTTTAAGTAAATGTACTCAGTGATTTTTTTAATGTTGTTTAAAAATCTGTAATCAATGTATTTTTCACACATAAATCTGTCACACAACGGAAATTAAACAAAATGCACAGAACAGTTTCATTGTCCAAAAAATGACACTCACCCTTTTACTTTTATATGAAACTCAACGACATCCGCGATGTCCCGTTGAACATCTCTTTCTGTCGAATGTTCCTTGTCTAAGAATTGCTTCATTTTATTATCCAGGATTCTGAGCAAACTGCAAGCATGGAGAACGAGCAATGCAGATATGCCGCAGGATCCGCTGATGACGGCGTACGTAGCGAAACCACTAATAACTTGCAAGAAGAACAATATCTCATAATTCGGAGTCATCTGTTCATCCAAGAAGGACAAGTAAACTGGACAAGGTAAAGGTCTTATGGTGATATTATCTGCTGTGACAATTGTCCCTCTCAGAAGAGGCAGGAGGATCCTGTAAGATACCCCTCCTCCATACATTGTGGACGCCACGACTAATACTATCCTTCTCCCGATTCTTGCTTTCTCTAAAAATATCAATCGGTTCTCTTCCGTCGCGGCTATCCAATCCTGTCTGATTATGTCAATTCCTTCCTGGATCTCCTTCGCGCGGTACAGGATAATGGTGTACTTGGGCACCTGCAGGACGCAGTTCAAAATGGGTAACATAAGCCCCAGTCGGGACTTGTTGTTCGTCTCTTTCTTGATCACGTAAAGAAAAGTTGGCACCATCATCGAGAGGAACAGAAAATACGTAAAGGCTTGCGTAATTTTTTGTACGATCTTCGAAAATAGTGAATAATGAGATGGAATGGGCCATGCTCCGACCATAGTTAATATCGGTTTCATGAATCTCGTCGCGTATTTTAAATCTTCCTCTGCTTGCGTTATTCGAGACATTTTCTCCATGATCAAGCTACCGTGCACGACTAAACGCGAGTAACGAGGAGAGATATGGTTTAATGGAGTGCATTGCGCTTGCGTGCGGGCATATAAAATGATAAACGTATAATAGAAGACAATGTCTGCGGTAGGATTTCCTATTTTAGCATCGAAGGCTAAATTACTAGTTTGCAAATTTCGCTCGTGGTTATCGGAGTACATAGTTTTGAACTCCAGTGTTTTTCTATCAAATTGCTACGTTCGACACGGTGATTGCTATAATGGAGGAAATGCGAAAGGGTTCTGAACTTACGACGCGACGAGTTCCACGCAAGTCCGTACCACACGATAAGAATTATACTATTTTTGTAATCCTCTGCGTTCATGAAGATTCATTTCAACTACGGTCGTCAATCGCTTTTATACGGTTTGTATGTATATTTTCAAGAATCTTATTACTGATAGCCAGATGCTTCAAATATCAACTACATCAGACTATGAAGTGCATTTTTGGAAGTTTTGCAATACAAAATAGTTTTACAATTGTAAGAATAGTAACTGGTTACATTCAGTAATTTCGTATGAATCGTCTTGCATATTGATTGTGTGGGTATGTAATAAAAACAGTAATACTTTTGATAGAGATTGAACTAATTTTTCTTTAGAAGTCATTTTTCTAGAATTAGTTTCCATATCATTGAAGAGCAGTACATTATTCAGTATTTCTTACGCATAATAACTCGAGTATGAAGATCTTAAACGACCTCGCGAAGTATGTTCAAGTACGCCATAGACAGCTTGAAGACCTATTTCATAAAAATATTATACCTAGAGTAATGACATTTGTAGATAAAAGATGGTTTCATTCGCGAAATACTTACATCTGTGAAAGTAGATAAGGACATCTCAAGCATCTTGCCGGCTGTCAGTTTCATTGGATAGTTAGACATAGCGATTATCAATATTAATGTCCGGGCTTGCCTCGGTTGCAGGCGATACCAACTCAACGTACAAGACGTTACACCCAGAACTTCACTCTTTTAATTTAAAATCGACAATTATTATGAAAAACTTATATTATAAAAAAAAAATATAGAGATATGACAAGATAATATCGTACTTCGTCGATAAGAAGTTGACCAATGAAACACAGTATGAAAACGCAAAATGTCACGGAAATTTCTATCGTCAAATAAATAATTAACGCCGTCGTATTGCCATTCTCCAACGCCTAAAATGCATCCGTGTCATTGATTCGTACATACATATACATATAATTCTAGTTCCCTAACTATAATAGCGTACCTGAAGAATATAATATCCTTCGAGGCATATCAAGCCAGTACCCCCTATCATATCGTTCAAGTAAACGTACACAGTAATCTTTTTAATGTTGTTTAAAAATCTGGAATCAACCAATGTATTTTTCACACATCAGTCTGTCACGCAATGGAAATTTAAAAAATAAATCGATATTGTTCATTAACAGAACAAGCAGTTTCATTGTCCAGAAAATGAGACTCACCCTTTTACTTTTATATGAAACTCAACAACATCCGCGATGTCCCGTCGAACATCTCTTTCTGTCGAATGTTCCTTGTCTAAGAATTGTTTCATTTTATTGTCCAGGATTCTGAGCAAACTGCACGCGTGGAGAACGAGCAAGGCAGATACCCCGCAGGATCCGCTGATGACCGCGTAAGTAGCGAAACCACCCATAATTTGCAATACGAACAATATCTCATAATTCGGAGTCATCTGTTCATCCAAAAAGGAGAAGTAAACTGGACACGGTAAAGGTCTTATGGTGATATTATCTGGTGTGACAATTCTTCCTTGCAGAAGAGGCAGGAGGATCCTGTACGATACTCCACCTCCGTACATTGTGGACGCCACGACTAATACTATCCTCCTCCCTATTCTCGCTTTTTCTAAAAATATTAATCGGTTCTCTTCCGTCGCGGCTATCCAATCCTGTCTGATCGCGTCAATTCCTTCCTGGATCTCCTTCGCACGATACAGGATAATGGTATATTTGGGTACTTGCAGGACGCAGTTTATAATGGGTCCCATGAGCCTCAGACGGAATTTGTTGTTTGTCTCTTTCTTGATCACGTAAAGAAAAGGTGGCACGAGCATCAGGAAGAACAGAAAATACGTAAAGACTTGCGTCAATTTTTGCACGATCTTCGAGGATAATGGATAGTGAGATGGAACTGGCCATGCTCCGACGATGGTTAATATCGGTTTCATAAATCTCGTCGCGTATTCTAAATCTTCCTCTGCTTGCACTATTCGAGACATTTTCTCGATGGTCAAGCTCTCGAACACGACTAAACGCGAGTAACGAGGAGAGATGTGGTTTAATGGACGGTATTGCGCTTGCGTGCAGGCATATGAAATGATAAGCTTACTTCGAACTTGTGGGACATTGTAATACAAAACGTTTTGTCTCTGCAATTTTAGTGTCGAAGGCTAAATTATTAGTTTGGAAATTTCGCTCGTGGTTTTTCTAGTCTGCAATTTTCAAGTTCAGTATTTTTCTACAAAATTACTACGTTCGATACTTTGATTGCCATAATGGAGGAGACGAAAGGGTTCTGAATGCACGATGGGACGAGTTTCACGCACCTGCGTACGATACGATAAGAATTATACTATTTTTGTAATCCACGATTTTCGTAGAGATTCATTTCAACCACTGTCCTTCAATCGCAGTGATGTAGAATGTGTTTCCATGAAAGTTTTTATTTCTCGGATATCGTCCTTTCTCGTGTTGGAAATAGAGTCTTATAAAGATATTTTCGTCGTGGCTGTGATGGACCGTACTTAATTACCGATTTGTAATGAAAGTGCGAATGGCTATACATTTCCGGAAAATTGCTTCAATATATCGAGGACAATTCGATTTGGTAAAGTATATATAAATATATTTTATTAACGAGTTACTAATTGCTAGAATATGTTTCTCGATCTCGTATATGATTTCTACCAGTGGCACCTTCGTATTTAACATGATCGTACGTCCTAAATAGTAAATATACTAATGAAATCGTCAAACTACTTGGCGCAACATGTTCATGAATCCCATTGACAATTTTATTACCTAAAATTCGGGAAAAAATTACTTGCGATAATATACGGACAACATTTGTGAAGAACACTTTTTGTATACGCACATCCGTGAAAGTAGTTAATGACATCGCTACCACTTTGCCACCTGTGAGCACCATTGGATAATTCGACATGGCTATGATTAATATCAACGATCGCGCTTGTTTCGGTCGCATCTGATGCCAGTCTATCGTGCACGACGTGTGGCTCACGTCGTCGCTCTGTCAACAGGAATACTTATACTGCAGAGGTGATCACGCGCTGGGTAAATGAAAATTGACATCGTACTTCATCGAGTAGAAGTTGCCCGATGTAACAGAGAACAAAAACACAGAATACGAAACAGAATGTAAGCGTGATATACACCACCATGCTAGTGGCATTCTTATTCTCCCATTCCTAAAATTATAATATTAATCTTCTTCGTATTCTTACATGCACTTTTTCTAAGATATATAATAATTCGTACCATGAGCATACAATATTCCACCAGGCATATCAAACACGTACATCCTAACACTTCACTCAGACAAATGTATTCTACAATCTCTTGGATGCTTTTCAAAAATCTGTAATCAATCAATGTGTTCACATCCGGAGTGTACGGGTACTCAAAACTATGGCTGTGGTTCGGATCGGGAATTTTCTCGGGTTTGGGATTCTCCACCGATCCGACCTGCCCATAATTTTCGGATACGCCCACGCCCTTATTTCTCACAGTATAATTTTAAGAACACTGTACAAAACTAAAAATACTACTCACCTTTTCCCCTTCATTTGAAACTCGACAATGTCCACGATCTTCCACTGTATTTCCCTTTCCGTCATATGTCCGTTGTCGATGAGTAGTTTCATTTTATTGTCCAGGATCCGTAGCATGCTGCAGGCGTGGAGAACGAGGAAGGCGGATATGCCGCAAGATCCACTTACGACCGCATATGTCGCGAAGCCACCCATGATTTGCAGAAAGAACAATATTTCATAAACTGGTGTCTGCTGTACGTCCAGGAAGGTGAAATAAACTGGACAAGGTACTGGTCTTATGGTAATATTATCCGGTGTGACAATCGTCCCTTTCAAAAGTGGCAGGACTATCCGGTAATATATCCCTGAACCATACATCGTCGACGTGACGGCTAACATAATCCTCCTCCCGATTTTCGCTTTTTCTAAATAGATTAGTCGGTTCTCTTCCGTAGTGTTTGTCCAATCCTGTCTGATCATGTCTAAACCTATCTGGATTTCTTTCATGCGGTACAGGATGATGGTGTATTTAATCACCTGTAGGCCGCAATTAATGATAGGGGCTATGAGCTTCAGTCTGATTTTATTGTTCGTCTCTTTGTGAATCACGTAATGGAGAGTAGGCACGAGCATCAGGAAGAAGACGAAGTACGTCAAAGCATGTATAATTTTCTGTATAATCCTCGAGAACCATGGAGAGCGACTTGGAATGGGCCATGCACCGACCGATGTCAAAATCGGTTTCAAAAGTTGCGTCGCGTATTTTATATCTTCCTGTGCTTGCCTCACTCGAGAGATTTTCTCCATGATCGAGCTCCCGAACGCGACTAAACGCGGGTAACGAGGAGAGGCGAGGTTTAATGGATAGCAATGCGCTTGCGTGACGGGCATATAAAATGATAAACTTCCTACGAACATTGTAGTGTAACATTATATCTTCCATGAGATTTTTTATTTTACCATCGAAGGCAAAATTACTAGTTTGGAAATTTCGCTCGTGGTTTTTCTGGTCTGCAATTTTCAACTTCAGTATTTTTCTATCAAATTGCTACGTTCGATACTTTGATTGCTGTAATGGAGGAAACTCGAAAGGGTTTTCAATGTACGAGGCGAAGTGCACGCAAGCCCGCGCCATACGAGAAAAATTATACTATTTTTATAATCTATCTTCGTAAAGATTCATTCAAACCATGGCCAGCAATTTCTATCACGCAGTTTCTGTTTCGGAGAATGTTCTTCCATCGATATCGTTCTTTGTCNCATCTGGTGCTTCATTAACGAATTTAGATATTTGTTCTGCTGTCAAAACAGATGATTTTCTTCTTGTATATGAAGCATTTTTCTGTTTGAGTAGGGCAAACAATTTTTTATAATTACCAATATCGATATTGTTATACGCTCTAACAGTAGCCTTGAGCATTGACAATTTAGACCACAAAGTTGACGGAGCACATTGCTTTGATAGCTCATCAAAATATACAAGAAAAATATCCTCTGTAAATGAATTGGTCTTTTTATTTGTACACCACTTTTTAAATTCGTTATAAGCCACGGTATATTTGCGCCTTGAATTGATGGGCAGTAAGTTCAACGAAACGTTATTCGCGGCTTCTCTCAAATTCGGTGGAATGTTTTCATCGTATTCCGTGTCTGATTCGCTATGATTCATTTTTCTGATTTCCTGGTGTTAAATAATTTACCGATCTTACTGAGGTTATTGAAAAGGCTCGTTTGACAGGTGACAATTATGACTGACGACAAAATGTAGTGACAGTCGAACTATGCGGGAAACTATCGGAGCTGTGCGGGAAACGACATGTTTTCCACACACCGAGACGTATGCGGAAAACACTAGCTTTGCGTATAAAAAATAGGCACGACATGTCGAGTTTTGCGCACTCTGTTAGGAAAATATATTTTATTAACCAGTAACTAATTGCCTAGAAATATGTTTCTCGATTTTGTACATGATTTCTACCAGTAACACCTCCCTATTTCACATGATCGTAAGTCGTAACTATTAAGTATCGTCAAACTACTTGGCGCAATATGTTCATGTATCCCAATGACAATTTTATCACCTAAAATTCATGGAAAAATTATTTTCGAGAATCTACAAAAAATATTTGCAAAGGATGTTTTTGTTATGCTCACATCCGTGAAAGTAGTAAATGACATCGCTGCCACTTTGCCACCCGTGAGCTTCATCGGATAATTCGACATGGCTATGATTAATATCAACGATCGCGCTTGTTTCGGTCGCATCCGATGCCAGTCTATCGTGCACGACGTGTGGCTCACGTCGGCGCTCTGTCAACAGGAAGACTCATACTGAAGAGACGGACACGCGCTGGATAAATGAAAATTGACCTCGTACTTCATCGAGTAGAAGTTGCCCGATGTAACAGAGAACAAAAGCACAGAACGTGAAACAGATCGTGAACGTGATATAGACCATCATGCTAGTGGTATTCTTATTCTCCCATTCCTAAAATTATAATCAATGTCCTTCGTATCCTTGAATCTATTCTTTTTATACATAATTTTATACGATAAATTATTATATATTCGTACCATGAGTATACAATATTCCACTAGGCATATCAAACACGTACATCCTAACACTTCACTCAAACAAATAAATTCTAGAATCTCTTGAATACTCTTTAAAAATCTGTAATCAACGAATGTGTTCTCATCCGGGGTTATCTTTAAATAACAAGTAGAAAACTATTTTCATGTTATGTGAAAATGTCACTCACTTTTTCGCTTTCATCTGAAATTCGACGATGTCCGCGATCTTCCACCGCAATTCCTTTTCCGTCGTATGTCCTCTTTCTATGAGCAATTTCATTTTATTTCCCAGGATTCGGAGCATGCTGCACGCGTGTAGCACGAGGAAAGCAGAAATGCCACAAGATCCACTGACGACTGCGTACGTAGTGAAGCCACCCATGATTTGCAAAAAGAACAATATTTCATAAAGCGGTGTCTGTTGTTCATCGAGGAAGCCGAAGTAAACTGGACAAGGTAATGGCCTTATAGTAATATTATCCGGTGTGACAATCGTTCCTCTCAAAAGTGGCAGAACTGTCCTGTAACATATCCCTGCACCATATATCGTCGACGTGACGGCTATCATTATCTTCCTCGCGATCTTCGCTTTTTCTAAAAAGATCACTCGGTTCTCTTCTGTTGCGTTTGTCCAATCGTTTCTGATCGTATCTAAACCTTTCTGGATTCCCTTCATGCGATACAAGAAGATAGTGTATTTAATCGCTTGTAGGGCGCAATTAATGATAGGGGCTATGAGCTTCAGTCTGATCTTGTTCCTTTTTTCTTTTTTGATCACGTAAAAGAAAGTAGGTACAAGCATCAGGAAGAAAACGAAATATATGAAAGCATTCGTAATTTTCTGTACAATCTTCCTGAACAATGAAGAGTGATCTGGAATGGGCCATGCACCGACTGACGTCAAAATCGGTTTCATAAGGTGCGTCGCGTATTTTGTATCTTTCTCCACTTGCACTACCCGAGATATTTTCCCCATGATCACTGTTCCGAACGCGACTAACCGCGAGTCGGACAACGACAGACGTGGTTTAATGAATAGTATTGCGCTTGCGTGGGGGCATATAAAATGTTAAGCGTACGTTCAATCGGCAAAACGCTGTTATTGTCTAGCCTAGTATCATGAGATGTTCGTGAAATTATGCTGTTGGAAATTGTCCCGCGAATATTATAGTTTGCAATTTATAGACGTAGTTTTTTGTTCTCTTCGTATCAAATTGTTTCGAGCGATTCACCGATTGCTGTGATTGTAAATGAAAAGAGTTTTTTTTTCTGTGCACAGAGTGAAACATGTCACTTGCACGTTTGCGCCGTATTGAATATGCATTATTGTGTAGCCAGACTGCAGGACTTCGTACGATCTTCATAAAATTACGAATGAATGTGTCGAAAGGTGTGCTTGATAAAATAAAGTTCACTGAATATAGTTAATAACTATTATTGGAAAATGACTAATTGACTAGAAACATGTTTCTACATTAGCTACGTTCTCTACAGGATATCTATCGGAGAAGAATTAGGTGATTTCTATCGGTGACATTTTTCTAATGCACATGATCGTAAGTATTGGTTCAGTCGTTAAACTACTTGACGCAGCATGTTCATGTATCCCAATGATAACTTAATTACCTAAAAACAGTTTAATATAATCGATGAAAAAGTGCGTTGAAAGAATATTCGTCTACGCACATCTGTAAAGGTAGTCAATGACATTTCCATCACTTTGCCAGCGGTAATCTTGATCGGATAATTCGACATCGCAATAACAAGTACCAAAGAGTGAGCCTGTTTCATTTGCATTCGATACCAGTTTATTGAACTCGATGCCTGGCCGGCTTCGTTGTTCTATTAACACAAACATTCATACTTAAAACTGTTTATTTATAGTAAATAAAATTGCGTTCTGTCCATACTTCGTCCACGAGCAATTGACCGATGTGACAGAGTACAAAAATACAGAACGTGAAAGATGCTGTTAACATGATGTAGACCACCACTCCGGTGGTGTTTTTATTCTCCCACTCCTAAAATATTTTAATTTCTTTTATATTTCTGAAAGTAAGTCTTTCGTGTTTAGTTCTATACTCGTACCATGAGAATGCAATATTCGACGAGGCATACCAGACACGTGCCTCCTAACATTTCGCTTAGGCAAACGTATTCTGTAATTTGTTGAATGTTCCTTAAGAATCTGTAATTAAATCAAGAGTACTGTACGTATCAGTAATCTATTCACTTCTTACTCAGACACTTTCCTGAGGAAAGATNCTGTAATTTGTTGAATGTTCCTCAAGAATCTGTAATTAAATCAAGAGTATTGTACGTATTAGTAATCTATTCACTTCTTACTCAGACACTTTCCCGAGGAAAGACTGCTCAGACGTACTCATTCGAACCGCGTTACATTATATTGAACATTCATTTTTTTCTATATCACTTACTCATTTATTCTCGTCTGATAGTCGACCATACTCGCAATCCTCCGATGCACTTCCGTTTCAGACATTTCTGTCTCCCTCACGAGAACTTTCATTTTGTTGATCAGGATTCTCACCATGCTGCACGCATGGAGGACTAGGAGCGCCGAAATCCCGCAGGATCCGCCGACCACCGTGTAAACCACGAATCCGGCCACGACTTGCAGCACGAACAATATCTCGTAGTTCGGAGTCTGCTGTTCGTCAATGAAGACGAAGTAACTCGGGCAAGGTAATGGCCTGATCGTAAGGTTATCCGGAGTGACGATCGTCCCTCTCGCCAGGGGAAGGAACGTCCGGTATCCCAGACCACCGCTGTAGATCGTTGCCACGGCTATCAACATTATCCTCCTTCCTATTTTCGTTTTCTCAAGGAAAATCTGCCGATTCTCGTCGGAAGCGTTTATCCAGTCGCGCTTGATCAGCTCTAAACCGTACAAGATCTCTTTCTTGTGATACAAGAGAATCGTGTACTTGGAGACCTGCATACCGCAGTTGATAAGCGGCGCCAAGAGCCTCAGTTTCACCTTGTTGTTCTTCTCTTTCAGAAATATGCATAAGAGGCCCGGCACGATGATCAGCAGGAAGAGGAAGTATGCGAGGACATTTTGAATTTTTTGGACGATCTTTTTGGAGAACGGTGAGGAGTCTGGAACGGGCCATGCGCCCACTATTCCCAATATCTTTTCCACTAAGTTCATGGCGTACTTTATGTCCGCCTCCGCTCTCGCCCTACGAGATATTTTTTCCATGGTGAACGCTCGCGTGCAACTAATCACACGTCGACGTGGGAGGAGTTTCGTCGTGCTCCACGACAACGCGCTTGCGTACATAAAATTTTCATCGCTAAATATTCCACTGAGACATTACGCTTGCTAGCCGGTTATCAAAAGTATAGCACAACTTGGAAAATGGTCATTTTGAAATTTAGATGTGTCATGCGCGAGCACTCGCTTAAAAAAGGATTTGAAAAATATACGTTGGCACGTAGATATGTAGCGTATGCAAATTTAAGTGGCGAAAAGCTGCTGTTCAAAGTTGTTATGGCATGAAGACTGTCTATTCTAGTGTCGAAGAGAATCCGGCTGGGAATCTTCCTTGCGAATACGGTACTTTTTTTTCTTTTTATCACGTTGTGTCGAGAACTGTGGAATAATCTGATGAAATACATTTTTCTAAACAAATCGTTAGATATACCCAAATGTATTTTTATTAAAAAGGGACTAATTTTCTCGGAATACAATTCTGGACTTTTTCTATGATCTCTATTAGTGACATCTTTCTTATAAATCTAATTACTGGTACAATAATTAAACTACCTGACGCAGCATGTTCAAGTATCCCAACGATAATTTTATCACCTAAAAAGAATTTAATACAACCGATGAAAAAAGTGTATTGAGAAAATATTCGTATACGCACATCTGTGAAAGTAGTTAGCGACATTTCCATCACTTTGCCGGCCGTAAGCTTCATCGGATAATTCGACATTACATTAACAAGTATCAAAGATTGCGCCTGTTTCACTTGTATCCGATAAAACTCCAACGTGCTCGACGTCTTACTCGCGTCGTTACCCTGGTGACACGAACATTTATACTTAAAACCTTTAATTGAAAATACAGGACGAAATCCCGTTAACAAAGCCCTGTCCATACTTCGTCGACGAGCAGCTGACCGATGTTACAAAGTACGAAAATGCTGAATATGAAAGATGTTAGTAAGATAAAATAGACCACTACACCAGTGGTGTTCTTATTTTCCCATTCCTAAAATATGTCAATTTCTCCTATAGAATTTCTACAAGTATTCTTTCGTTATTTATTTATATATCCGTACCAAGAGAACGTAATATTCGAGGAGGCATACCAAACATGTGCCCCCTAACATTTCAATCAGACAAATGTACTCTGTAATTCCTTGAATGTACTTTACAAAGCTGCAATCAAATCACGAGTGTAGTAACTTCTGTAAAATAGTGCCTGACTCTCTTCACTCACTCATTTATTTTTGTCTGATAGTCGACGATATCCGCGATCTTATGATGCACTATCGCCGCTTCGGATGTCTCCGCTCCTTTCACCAAATCTCGCATTTTGTTGATCAAGATTCTCTGCAAGCTGCACGCGTGGAGCACCATAAGCGCGCAAATCCCGCAACTCCCGGCGACCACCGTGTAAGTTACGAATCCAGCCATGATTTGCAGCACGAACAGTATCTCGTACAGCGGAGTCTGTTGTTCATCCATGAAGACGAGATAAGTCGGACAAGGTAATGGCCTGATCGTAGTGTTATCCGGAGTGACGATCGTTCCCTTCGCCAGAGGTAAGAAAATACGGTATCCTAAGCCACCGCTGTAAATCGTGCTCGCGGCTATCAGCACTATCGTCCTTCCGATTTCTGTTTTCTCTAAAAAAATTAGCCGATTTTTGGACGTGGCGCTCATCCAATCCTCTTTGATCAAATTTAATCCGTGTATGATCTTCTTCTCGTGATACAGAAGTAGCGTGTATTTGGAGAACTGCATTCCCGCGTTGACCATTACTGCCATCATCTTCAGTCTGACTTTGGTCTCTTTTTCCTTCAGGAATATTCGCGCGAGACACGGTAAGAGGATCAGCAGAATTAGGAAGTACGAGATAAAGTTCTTGATCTTTTGCGCGAACTTCCTGGAGAACGAAGAAGTGCCTGGTACTGGCCAGGCGCCGACTGTATCTAAAATCCATTTCACCAACTCCGTGGCGTGTTTTATGTCCTTCTGTGCAGTCTCTGTTGAAGTTGTCTTATCCATGTTGAATGCTCGCGTGCGACTAGTCGCTGCAGTTCCGGTCTGTGAATATTGCGCATGTACAATTTTCCCGGAACCATAAAACATTTCGTTAGAACATTATTGGACATTAGTCTCATATTGGAGACAAATCATATACGCGAGTTGCAAATAATCCCTGTGAAACTTACATGCGCGAGTGGGACCCCTTGCATGAGAAAAGTTTTATTATTCAGGCAGTTATAGGCCATTTGGTACGTGATTTTTATTTTTTGATGCCCAATGAACTGTTATCAAATAATTTTCATATTTCGATGGAAATGAAACCAAAGAATAATGCAACATTGTAGCAGCTGCAATAAGAACTTTTCCATTCGCATGTAAAGCTTGCTTGCATCGAATGTAGTGCCTGTTCAGTTGAATATACCTGGTTGTGAGACCTTTATATACTCAAAAAAAAATTAACTAAAATAAAATATGTGTTTGTTCTGTATGAGTGAAATATTATGTTAATTTAATGTATATCATTCATTATAGAAATTTATATATATGTATATATTATACATGTGCACATAAAGTGGTCGTTCATAAAACGAGTACTGGAAGTTCTATGAAGAATCCGTTTGGCACATTAATTTTATATATGATTCTCTTTTATAAGATCTGAACTTCTTTGTGAAATCATTTATATCATTATGTTGTTTATACTATTCTATCTCTTTCAGAAATACGTACGTCAAACTGGGCACAATTAATACAAAGAAGTATGAAAATGTGAAATTGTTGGATATATCCAAATGTATTTTTATTAAAAAGTTACTCATTTTCTAGGAATACAATTCCGGACTTTCTCTATGATTTCTATCGGTCGCAGCTTTCTCATGAAGGTAAGTACTGATACAATAATTAAACTACTTGACGCAGCATGTTCATGTATCCCAACGATAATTTTATGACCTAAAAAAAAATTTAATGAATAAAAGTGCGTCGACAAAATATTCGTATACGCACATCTGTGAAAGTAGTTAGCGACATTTCCATCACTTTGCCGGCCGTAAGCTTCATCGGATAATTTGACATTGCAATAACAAGTATCAAAGACTGCGCCTGTTTCACTTGCATCCGATACCACTCCAACGTGCTCGATGTCTTCCCTGCGTCGTTACTCTGGTAACATGAACATTTATACTTAAAACCGTATATTTAAAGCAGAGGACGAAATTGCTTTATAAAGCCCTGTTCATACTTCGTCGACGAGCAGCTGACCGATGTTACAAAGTACGAAAATACTGAACGTGAAAGATGTTATTAACATAATATAGACCACTACACCAGTGGTGTTCTTATTGTCCCATTCCTAAAATACGTCAATTTCCCCTATAGACTTTCTACAAATATACTTCCGGTATTTATTTATGTATTCGTACCAAGAGAGTGCAATATTCGAGGAGGCATACCAAACATGTGCCTCCTAACATTTCACTCAGACAAATGTACTCTGTAATTCCTTGAATGTTCCTCACAAATCTGCAATCAAATCACGAGTCTATATAGTACCTCTTGTAAAATAGCATCTGTCCCCCCCCTTTCTTCACTCACTCATTTATTTTTGTCTGATAGTCGACGATGTCCGCGATCCTCTGATGCACCACCGCCGCTTCGGATGTCTCCGCTCCTTTCACTAAATCTCGCATTTTGTTGATCAAGATTCTCTGCATGCTGCACGCGTGGAGCACCATAAGCGCGCAAATCCCGCAACTCCCGGCGATNTTCGGATGTCTCCGCTCCTTTCACTAAATCTCGCATTTTGTTGATCAAGATTCTCTGCATGCTGCACGCGTGGAGCACCATAAGCGCGCAAATACCGCAACTCCCGGCAATCACCGTGTAAGTTACGAATCCGGCCATGATTTGCAGCACGAATAGTATCTCGTACCTCGGAGTCTGCTGTTCGTCCATAAAGATGAAGTAACTCGGGCAAGGTAATGGCCTAATCGTAATGTTATCCGGAGTGACGATCGACCCTCTCGACAGGGGAAGGAAGATGCGGTATCCTAAGCCACTACTGTAAATCGTGCTCGCCGCTATCAGCACTATCCTCCTTCCGACTCTCGTTTTCTCTAAAAAGATCAGCCGATGTTCGGACGTGGCGCTCATCCAATCCTGCTTGATCAAATTTAATCCGTGTATGATCTTCTTCTCGTGATACAAAAGTAGCGTGTATTTGGAGAACTGCATTCCCGCGTTGATCATCGCCGCCATCAGTCTCAGTTTCACTTTGGTCTCTTTCTCCTTCAGGAATATTTGCGCGAGGCCCGGCAAGAGGAGCAGCAGAATTAGGAAGTACGAGATAATGTTCTTGATCTTTTGTGCGAGCTTCTTGGGGAACGAAGATGTGCTTGGTACTGGCCAGGCGCCCACTATACTTAGAATCCGTTTCACCAGCTGCGTGGCGTATTTTATGTCCTTCTGTGCGGTCTCTGTTGGAGTTGTCTTATCCATGTTGAATGCTCTCGTGCGACTACCCACGCGTCGTCGTGAGGGCAATTCCGGTCTGCGAATATTGCGCTTGCGTACGTACAATTTTCCTGGTTCCATAAAACATTTCGTTAGGACATTATTCGAGATTAGTCTAATACTGGAGATAAATCATAGACGAGAGTTGAAATTGGCCGTTTTAAAGTTTACATGCGGCACCTCCCCGCATGAAAAAAGTTTTATTCAGGTAGCTATAGGCCGTTTGGTACATGATTATCTTAATTTTTGATGTTCAATGATCTGTTATCAGACCAAATAATTTTCATATTTCGATTGAAATGGAACTAGAGAGAATAATGTCGCAGCAACTGCAATAAGAACTTTTCCATTCGCCTGTAAAGTTCGCTCGCATAGAAAGCAGTGCCTAAGCTGGAGTGATTGGAGTGGATGCTACATTTGATTGTGAGAGTTTTGCATATTCAACAAAGTATTATATGAGTAAAAACTTATTATATCAATTTAATTTACGTCATTATAAAAATGTATATGTATTGTACATGTACACGTGTATAAAATATTCGTAAAATGAGTGCTGGAAGTTGTACGAAAAATTCGTTTGGCAGCCTAATTTTATCAATGGCTATTTTTTATAGGAACTTCTTTGTGATTGTACCAAAAGTCGAAAAACACATTTCCAGAATATACATCATGGGTCGACGATAAGAAAATTGTGACCTTTGTGCTGGTGTGACTACGTATGTATGTGGTAAAAGAATTATTTTCTTTATATAGATGTAATNCTCCCCGCATGAAAAAAGTTTTATTCAGGTAGCTATAGGCCGTTTGGTACATGATTATCTTAATTTTTGATGTTCAATGATCTGTTATCAGACCAAATAATTTTCATATTTCGATTGAAATGGAACTAGAGAGAATAATGTCGCAGCAACTGCAATAAGAACTTTTCCATTCGCCTGTAAAGTTCGCTCGCATAGAAAGCAGTGCCTAAGCTGGAGTGATTGGAGTGGATGCTACATTTGATTGTGAGAGTTTTGCATATTCAACAAAGTATTATATGAGTAAAAACTTATTATATCAATTTAATTTACGTCATTATAAAAATGTATATGTATTGTACATGTACACGTGTATAAAATATTCGTAAAATGAGTGCTGGAAGTTGTACGAAAAATTCGTTTGGCAGCCTAATTTTATCAATGGCTATTTTTTATAGGAACTTCTTTGTGATTGTACCAAAAGTCGAAAAACACATTTCCAGAATATACATCATGGGTCGACGATAAGAAAATTGTGACCTTTGTGCTGGTGTGACTACGTATGTATGTGGTAAAAGAATTATTTTCTTTATATAGATGTAATGTTTAATTTTTGTACATAGACAAGATCAAATTTCAATAAAAATATGACACAGTTATATTACAAATATCTACTAATTATACGATCTCACGTAGTATATTCAAGTACGCCACTGACAATTTCATGACCTAAAAATTAAAAATCATTCAGTATATTTTGTCAATGTGGTGAATTTTGTTTTACATACATCTGTGAACGTGGTTAAAGACATTTCCAACATTTTTCCAGCAGTAAGCTTCATCGGGTAATTAGACATAGCGATTATTAATATCAAACATCGCGCATCCTTCATTTCTAGTAGATACCAATCCACCGTACGAGATACTCGACTGACACTCTGACTCTTCCAGTGAGAATATTTAAAACAGTTATTTTATATATTCAAGATTGTTAGAATTAATGTATAAAAAGTATAGCGACGTACTTCGTCAAGAAGAAGTTGGCCAACGTAACAGAATATGAACACGCAAAACACAAAAGACGAGGATAACATGAGTAGAATAATGATGGCCGTGGCGTTATGGTTGTCCCATTCCTAAAACGTATTAGCCTCGTCTTACAATTTTTTATTCAAAATTATGTTTCGACGATTTTTAGTGATAAAACGCTCGTACCATTAGGATACAATATCCTACGAGACATATGAGGCACGTCCCGCCCACCATTTCGATTAAACAAATGTATTCTGTAATTGACTCTATATTTTTCAAAAATCTGTAACCAAATTACGCCTACAATATACACAACGTCATATCGATAAAGTTCTTTCTCTAATAGAATGTATTTAATAAACTCAAATTTTGTAAACATAAAATCATAATAATTTTACTATATTCTTTATTAATAAACTTCATAACTAAAAATTCTACTTACTTTTTTATTTTCGCCTGGTATTCGACAACGTCCTTGATTCGGCGATATACTTCCATTTCACTCATAATCGTGTTCCCCCCTACGAGATTCTTGATCTTATTAATCAGGATCCTGAGCATGCTGCACGCGTGAAGAACCAGAAGAGTGGAAATCCCGCAAGATCCGCCGATCACGGTATAAGTGACGAATCCAGCCATCACTTGGAGCAAGAACAGTACTTCATAATTCGGCGTGTGTTGTTCGTTGAAGAAGATGAAGTAAGCCGGGCACGGTAACAGTCTTATGGTGACGTTCTCAGATGTGACGATCGACCCCCTGAGAAGAGGCAGGATCGTCCGATAGCAGAAACCGCCACCATAAATCGTGATCACGGCTGTTAAAGCGATTTTCCTTCCAGTCTTTGCTTTCTCCAAAAAGATCAATCGATTTTCTTCATTGGCGTCTATCCAGTCTTGCCTAATCGAGTCTAAGCCCCGACGAATATCGTTCATCCGGTATAAAAGTATCGTATACTTAAAGATCTGCATACCGCAGTTAATTATGGGTCCCATAAGCTTCAACTTCACCTTCGGGTTCTTCTCTTTCAGGAACACGTACGTCAAACTTGGGACGATTAGTAGAAAGAACAAGAAGTATGAAAGCGCGTGCTCCATTCTGTGTACGAATTTTGAAGATAAAGAGGATTTAGTTGGGAGAGGCCACGCACCGACTATTCTTAAAATCGGTTTTACATATTTTGTCACATATCTCAGGTCCTCCTCCGCTTTCGCTTTTGCAGACATGATCGCCGACACAGAACTTGGACACGTTTCAATCTAACTGAGTATACGGGAGCAACTGTCGGGATTCGTGGAAAGTGTCGCGCTTGCGTGCACTCGTGAATTACATCGAATTGATGTCATCGGTATAGTATTACATATGAATTGCGCCTTTCATTTTCTTAGAAACATGGAAAATTGTTTGAAATCGTTCGTTCGAACTTCGGACTTGCGGATAAAGGGTTTTCTTCCGATTGCTACAAAGTAGTAAATGCGAGTTTCAGATTTCCTATACCACTTTACCGAGTATTCCTGGGAGCATCTGTACTATAGAGTATTGTATATGTGTGTGTTACTAATAATAATCGACGAGAAATGATTGCGGTTGTTTTCTATAGTCTTCCTTCTTGTGAAAGCGAAGATTGATACAGTTATTAGGTGGTTCTGGTTTCAAACGCTCCGAAATTGTCAAGAAGAGCAATTTAAAAAATGGACAGAAGCATAAATTGTAAGGAAGACTTGCAAACCGTCAGGTTTTTTCCATGAGTGTATAAGCGAAAGTATAATTATGCTAAAAATATAGCAAATGTGTGCGCAATGCTCGGCGCATGTCCCTATTGTAAGCTCCGTCCCGAGTGGTCGTATGCATGGCAACTTTGCCGATAAACATGAAAGGGTTGTGCTCAGAAAAGTGTCGCAACGGAAATACTAAAAAGTAATTAATAAAAGTGATATATGTGCGATGTGTAAGTGAAGGAGAACATTGACCTGGACCAGGATTTATACATAGAGAAAAATTATCAACCCTGCGATCATTGAAGAATTCTCAAAGATAACAGAAAATCGGATACGCTCAAAATATTATTACAAATGGTTACTCGTAAGTACTGTGCATGTCTAGAGTCTAAATGATTTCTCGAAATATTCATCACAACGCATTTTCGCGATCAGGAATGTTGGCCGCGCGCCGCCCGACACACTATACCTTGCGTTGAAATCTCTAGCGCGCGCCTAAGGGTGAATAGAAATACAGCCGTAAGCATAAAAGCATATGTACGTATGTATTCAAGTATGTAGTAAACATATACTATAGTAAACTTTCACGATTGCAAATAGTAAATCTTTCTCTTGAAAATATTGTGTGATAAATTCTGATACGAAGATATGTAATCTTCGGTGCACGAGAGACTAAATCTCCTCGTATTGGTTGCCTGGACTGTCTATTCCATATTCTTATATCAACTGGTAAATGAGCCTATGTGCTACCAACCAAGAATTACATTGGACCATAAAAATTGACGTTCCTTAAAACTCTTGGAACCTTTAAAGTCTGACTGACAGAGAGTACTTATGTTCAAAGTGAAAACCCTTTTATACAATGAACTTATGTTTACTTAGAGCTTACAGGATCATTGCTTAATTATAAATTTCCTCCGCTTCTAATTTGCATGTTCCTCCTTGATTTATGAATAACCATGAGTGACTATTTAGGTGATTTTAAAGGAAGTGATCACTGACTTATAATAGCCATTTGGTCACAAGGGTAAAAATGCCAATATTGACACATTTACAACATTTATTCCAATCGACTTACTAATCAGAATTTATTTATTTTATTAGTACATTTTATCTTGTAGTGCATGCTATTATATAATCATTTCATAATCTGATGATAACATTGTGTGTGGCATAAAAATTGTGGCGAGACAGGAGACAGGAAAAATGCATTGGCATTTTTAATACAATATTTGATCTACTCGCAAATAAAATATGAGTCGATAGCTACTCTTGGAAAATTATATTGAAGCAATTTTCAAAATAAATCACAACCTTCGCACGTGCCGTGGCATATTACGCTTTAATGATATCGGTACTTTAATAGCAAATACATGTAATTTCTTGTAACACCTCTTGAGCCGCGCGATCAAGCACTGATTCGAAGAAGAATGCATCGTATCGTTGACGCACTCGTCGATAAGACAATTTCTTTTCGAAACGAATGTTGCGAAGCACGATAAACCCACCCATCGATGGTCACTGAAGAATTGTTCGCATTTCGAGTGCTGATTACGGTAACGGTGCGGTCCCGGTAGCTCGTCAGTCGAGACCGAAGACTTAACTGGTGCACCATGGAGTACGACGCCCGCGAGATCACCCTCAAAAGTGAGCATTACCAACGAGTGCATTTATTGGGTTCTCAGGAAGTTCGTACCGATATTTATAGAAAATTTAAAGGCACCAAAATATAAATTTTAATACATATTTATCAGTTTATTGAATTATATGCGTGCTATTTTGTCTTTCTTCATCTCTCGTGCAACTTGCAGAGTGCGTCCCTAAAAATTTTTTCTAAAGATGCCTAAAGAATCAGGTTTTAAAACAAATAAGTATGTTATTTGTTTTCGATCATTCTGATATACTCAGTCCTACTTTAATTCATCTACTAAAAATCGGCACGAACTTCGAACAACCCAATAAATAAACAATATAGAAATCGAAATCAAATTTGGTAATCGTTTTTAGACAAGATGTGGATCATGCAGAAAGGAACGATGACAATGTTCCTTGCCGAGGTGATCGGTACGGGGATATTGCTCTTCGTGGGCTGTATGGGATCCATCGGAACCATGGGACTGTCGATACCACCGCCATTGCAGNTAAACTTTCATGATTGCAAATAGTAAATCTTTCTCTTAAAAATATTGTGTGACAAATTCTGATACGAAGATATGTAATCTTCGGTGCACGAGAGACTAAATCTCCTCGTACTGGTTGCCTGGACTGTCTATTCCATGTTCTTATATCAACTGGTAAATGAGCCTATGTGCTACCAACCAAGAATTACATTGGACCATAAAAATTGACGTTCCTTAAAACTCTTGGAACCTTTAAAAGTCTGACTGACAGTGAGTACTTATGTTCAAAGTGAAAACCCTTTTATACAATAAACTTATGTTTACTTAGAGCTTACAGGATCATTGCTTAATTATAAATTTCTTCCAGTTCCAATTTGCATGTTCCTCCTTGATTTATGAATAACCATGAGTGACTATTTAGGTGATTTTAAAGGAAGTGATCACTGACTTATAATAGCCATTTGGTCACAAGGGTAAAAATGCCAATATTGACACATTTACAACATTTATTCCAATCGACTTACTAATCAGAATTTATTTATTTTATTAGTACATTTTATCTTGTAGTGCATGCTATTATATAATCATTTCATAATCTGATGATAACATTGTGTGTGGCATAAAAATTGTGGCGAGACAGGAGACAGGAAAAATGCATTGGCATTTTTAATACAATATTTGATCTACTCGCAAATAAAATATGAGTCGATAGCTACTCTTGGAAAATTATATTGAAGCAATTTTCAAAATAAATCACAACCTTCGCACGTGCCGTGGCATATTACGCTTTAATGATATCGGTACTTTAATAGCAAATACATGTAATTTCTTGTAACACCTCTTGAGCCGCGCGATCAAGCACTGATTCGAAGAAGAATGCATCGTATCGTTGACGCACTCGTCGATAAGACAATTTCTTTTCGAAACGAATGTTGCGAAGCACGATAAACCCACCCATCGATGGTCACTGAAGAATTGTTCGCATTTCGAGTGCTGATTACGGTAACGGTGCGGTCCCGGTAGCTCGTCAGTCGAGACCGAAGACTTAACTGGTGCACCATGGAGTACGACGCCCGCGAGATCACCCTCAAAAGTGAGCATTACCAACGAGTGCATTTATTGGGTTCTCAGGAAGTTCGTACCGATATTTATAGAAAATTTAAAGGCACCAAAATATAAATTTTAATACATATTTATCAGTTTATTGAATTATATGCGTGCTATTTTGTCTTTCTTCATCTCTCGTGCAACTTGCAGAGTGCGTCCCTAAAAATTTTTTCTAAAGATGCCTAAAGAATCAGGTTTTAAAACAAATAAGTATGTTATTTGTTTTCGATCATTCTGATATACTCAGTCCTACTTTAATTCATCTACTAAAAATCGGCACGAACTTCGAACAACCCAATAAATAAACAATATAGAAATCGAAATCAAATTTGGTAATCGTTTTTAGACAAGATGTGGATCATGCAGAAAGGAACGATGACAATGTTCCTTGCCGAGGTGATCGGTACGGGGATATTGCTCTTCGTGGGCTGTATGGGATCCATCGGAACCATGGGACTGTCGATACCACCGCCATTGCAGACTTCCATTGCCTTCGGTATGACTGTCAACCTACTGATCATGGTAAGAACTGATTCTTTTGTTATAATATACGTAGAATCGTAATAGCGTACGTCTATGAAGACTGCATGTAATGACTGCATGATTGCAAAAAGCAGAATGCACATTGTAATGCAATTAGATAATATGAACTTCTATATAAAACGCATTTTTTAAACTGTCATTCTAATTGATTTCTGATTTCACATAAAATTCCGTAATTTACATTTTTATTGGGATCATCTCGACGAAGAAATGATTTTTAATACATAGATGTTGGGCCACATAAGCGGAGCGCATTTAAATCCAGCTGTCACCATAGGCGCAGTGATCCTCGGCATTAAAACAATACCGACGGCCATCGTTTACGTATTAGGACAATTTGTTGGTGCTACCGTCGGTTATGGATTGTTAATGGTATGAATAAATTTCTATATTCCATAAAGACCCTTCATAACGATCTCAAAAATGATTTATATAATTTTATACAAGAAACTTAAATCATTGTGTAACAAAGCACTTATAGTATTATGTAATCGTTATCTATGATTACATCACAGAAGTGCATGAAGTTGCATCACGAAGCTGTGAAGCACTTATCGCCCTCCGATTTAATCACACAAAACGATTAAAAAAATAATTTAAAGAAAACAAAGAACTAGAAATCATTATCATTTGACGTAAATGACACAACCTCGTTGAAAACGATCTGATAAAGAGTATTCATTATGATATTTGATTGACTTAATTGATCATACATGTCAAATTTGAACAATTAGATGATAACACCACCAGAGTTGTTTAACGACGGTGTCTCGAATTCGACGATTGGCCACTGCGTGACGGTCGTGCACCCGGAAATCAGCACCACCCAAGCAATTTTAATCGAAATTCTCTGCACGTCGTTTATTCTCTGCGCGGCGAGCGCGACATGGGATCCTCGATGCTCTCATACCACAGATTCCACGGCCATCAGATTCGGTTTCTCTGTCGTCGCAATTTCACTTGCAGCGGTAATTCCAAATCAAAAATTATTTAAAAAATAGATATAAGCAGGAGCTTTGACAAAACATTTTTTTTTAGAGTCCTTATACTGGATGCAGCATGAATCCTGCGCGCACTTTCGGCCCCGCGTTCTGGAACAGCAACTGGACGAACCAATGGGTGAGTTTTCGCAATTTCTTATTATGTAACGTGCGATTTATCTATTCCCACAAGGATCAAATCAGTACAGTAATACTGTGTACTGTTTGATGTAATCTCGGTATAGCGATAACAATCCGGTAATTACCTGAATCAGAGATTTCGGTTGTTGCCGTTATCACAATCGTTACCTTATAGTTTCAAGAGAAGTGTGATACAAATATTTGTCCGGCATCGGCCTGATTAGATCGCCTCATGAGGCAATTCTCAATGATACTCTTTTTTTTTTCTTTAGATTTACTGGTTCGGACCATGCGCTGGTGCGGTCTTGGGCACGTATACTTATGTCTTCCTGTTCGGCGAGAAGAAGAGTAAAGAGGACGACGGTTTCGTTGAAATGAAGGCGATTAACAATTATAAGAGCGATATCAGTTGTAAGGAAAAGCTTGAACTCGTACAGGAGACGAAAGAGGCCGCGTAGCGATAGCGTAGGTGGAAGGTACGATTCATGCTTTATCGTGCGCCAGTAAAGCGAACCTCGAGGCTTCCGTTAGCCAGTAAACGCGCATGCTGCAACGGGTGTCGCTGCTAGCCAACGAAATGGCGCTCGTTTCATTTTCCTGTGCATTCACATGCACCTTGCGTTATTTTTCAAAACGCAATAGTTTTACTTTACACTGCCCTCTCATTATTTAATTAGTGTACAGCTTGAGACAACGATTCCTGGCCAGCTCTGGCTAGTATTAAGAGGACAAGATTCGAAAAGAGTAATAAGTCTGTCTTCATTTTTTATTTCTCGATCTTGTATCTTCGATGCTGCTGGATTTTGACATCTACGAAGACTGCATGAAGGAAAACAATTGCAGCAAAAGAAGCATTTTGCGAAATTTTCGTTTTTTGCAAATAACTACTTATTTATTGCCGTTAGCAAAAAATGTTTCATACAGAATTTGTAGTTCTAGTTGTCAGCTACAAATAAGGTAGTACGCAATTTTCCCATTAAAACAGTTTTCATCTTGAAACGATATAATTATATCGCAATCTAGTCTAGTCGAGCATTAAAATAAAAGACATACATTTATTAGTTTTTTACTCTTGTCCTCCTAAGAAAAATTAAAGTAAGCCTGGAATCATTGTCCCAAGCTCTAGTTTAGATAGTGACTATTTTATTGTCACTTTGACTGTAAGTTCTACAAAAAAGTACCTACGGTGACGTATTTAATTATTTAAAATTATTGAATGTTCGACGATGAAAGAAGAATGCGTTGTGCTGCGAAGATTTGTGTGAGATAAATATATGTAAAACGTAAGGAATACTGTAGAAGAACATCATTTCTCCTGAGAATGACATTTGAAGTCATAATTAATCCTTGAGTGAGTCTCTACTTAAACATATGAAGAGCATAATTGAGGAATTCTTATAACTAATCGCAAAAGCGGTCAGTACGCTATAAAACAGTCACGAATCTGCAAATGTACGGAATTTAAAATATTCCGCTGAATAATCAACAGTTTGCAGACTCGTTTCATCAAAAAAATTGTAACGGGTGCCAATTCTATGCATATCATATTCTGCACATAGATATAACCATGCGCTGTTAAAATCGATAGAGCTGGAGTTCGCGGATGCTTCTAGAACGTAACGCAGCCTCTGCGGATGAATAGCCAGAAAAAGATCTGTAACAGATGCATTCCTCTTAACTAAAATTAAATAACGTGCGTCTTGTAATTAAAGGACTACGAAAATTGTTTGGAATCGCTGAGGGATTAATTAGTGGAAAGAATTATCATTTGCGTCGCCGGGTGAAACGCGCACATGACGCTGTTCTCTGATCTCATAACTTATGCACAGCGAACGTCGTGACAATCGGAGAGATACGCTAGAAAAAGAATTGCACGGTATAAAGCAAAAAGTTTGTTTTCCCTTCGGCTGCAATTTGCTGCATAATCCAGCGTATTATGGGCATCAACGGCTGGGTATAACCTATTATTATCTCAACCCTGTGAAACGGGTTGATATTTTTTTTTCTGCGTGGGGTAGTATCGTCGCAGATAATTGCCCCGACTGCAAAGTTTTCTCGAGTTTAATTGCCCTCTCGTGCAACTCCTTTCTTTTTTTAAGTCGGTAATTCTCTTCCAATGATGGACTATACGTGTCCCATGAAAAACGGAGTGAAAAAGCGGAACTCGCTTTTGCGAACGTCATTTATCATGCAGACGTTTCTTCAATCTATTTTCCGCAGAGCAGAGAGAGAATACTTAATTACTATTCGCATAGGTCAAATGATCGATTGGAGGCACGTCGTCATGTGACAACGAGAATTACCTGTGCATATATTTATTACATAGACACGCTTATATTGTATGGGCACATACAAAACTCGACCGGTGAAACTATTGATTACCTGCTGCATCCGTCCGGTCCGCCGGAACGTTCTGGACTCTGAACTATCCGCCCTCCAGATACTTTATCTCCGTTTTTAATTCGATAAACTCAACGGTTCCATATCGCTGATTATAAGTGTAATCGATTAGTAACTATCAAATACCGATAACAAGTTTCAACAATCCAGCGGATTTTCCTGCACCCGATTTAATGACTGACCGATAAACATGAGGGCGGCTGATAAGAGATAAATTTAGGAACATCCGCAGTCCGCTTACTGGACGAGTGCTGTAAATGCGGGAAACATGCGTCATTCTGCGTGCACTTATCAATCGACCTCGAGATTGCATAAACGGGTTAAGCTAAATTTACAACAATGTGCATTCAGGGCTTAGCCATTGAAGTATCGACGCTATTTCGTTCTATATTGGAGCGCATGCTTATTATAAATCTCGTTATCCCAGATACCGACGACGACGGGAACGTACCCAGCAGCGAGAACTCGTTCGAAAATAATTTCGGTAGGGCAACAGACGCGACAGGGGAACGGCATCGTTCCGCGACGTCCATATCCGGGTAAAAAATTGCGAACTCGTCTGGCCAACTGGTCTGGCGAGCGCCGGTTCTGCGATGCGAGACATCTGCTCGTCATTGTAATACTCTGGCAGCTTGCTCTTTCCTCCCGTCCCCTTTAAAGTTAACCCCGTTTCGTTATTTCATCTATTGTTCCGCGTTACGCATAACGGCACAAAGGAACCGGTGTCTTGGGCCGCGACCGCCGGGTTCCCATGAATAAACTCGGATCAATTGAACATCTCTCTCAGCCGAGACGCCGCGGCGCGCCGCGCCGGCATGCACAGGGACCGGAAGACGTGCTCGTGGAAAATCGATAGAGCTAAAGCTGTCGCGCAAAACCTGTATTGCGCAATAATATACACTTTTCGCGTACGAACCGGAATGCGTGCGTTTTTCTCGACGGGCATCGATGACCAGACGGACGTGATTATCGCGCGAATAACGCTATATCTCGCGGTTAATCACGGTCGACGAGAGGACGTTGGCCTGCGGTTTATGTCATACACCTGCGACGCAGAAAG
>SMSR01011971.1:40731-52948 GCA_019453355.1 Ceratina japonica | reverse complement strand
GTCGACAAGTTTTGAATTGCGAGGTGGCAGGATCATTATTAACAACTTCTGACAAACTGACACAATTTGTACCTTTTTAAAAAATATCATTGCTCATACTGTATTTTGATTATTTTTTTAATTAGATCAGTCGACAGGTTTTGAATTGCGAGATGGCAGGATCATTATTAATAACTTCTGACAAACTGACACAATTTGTACCTTTTAAAAAAATATCGTTGCTCATACTGTATTTTGATTATTTTTTTAATTAGATCAGTCGACAGGTTTCGAATTGCGAGATGGCAGGATCATTAACAACTTCTGACAAACTGACACAATTTGTACTTCTTTTAAAAATATCATTGCTCATACTGTATTTTGATTATTTTTTTAATTAGATCAGTTGACAAGTTTTGAATTGCGAGATGGCAGGATCATTATTAACAACTTCCTTTGACAAAATGACACAATTTGTACTTCTTTTAAAAATATCATTGCTCATACTGTGTTTTGATTATTTTTTTAATTAGATCAGTCGACAGGTTTTGAATTGCGAGATGGCAGGATCATTATTAACAACATCCTCTGACAAACTGACACAATTTGTACTTTCGTTGCTCATACTGTATTTTGATTATTTTTTTAAATGGATCGACAGGTTTTGAGTTGCGAGATTAAATCGGAGGACACCGAAATTCCTGGGTCGAACCGGAGTAGGTCAACGCGTCTGGGTGATGATCACGGTCGTCGCGAAAGTTTCTTCTTTATATTAAAAGGACGGCGGGACGCAGCGTACACCGTCGCCAATTAGCCGCAGAGGGGAGGAACGGCAAAAAGAAGCCAGGGGGATGGCAAGAAACTCGAGCGACGCGTTACGCGATAACTGGGACCTCCTCGTTAATTGGCGATCACCCGCGAGAAAGCGAACGAGTTTATCTGATAATTCCGTGATCCCGACTGTAAAATTGTTTTGCCGTACTTACTTCCACGCTGCGTGTCGTTCGCTCTAACAGACGAATGGCAAATTGATACACGTTCCCGAGGTAGCTCATCGTTAACCTACTGTCAGGATCGGTGCACGATCTTCTTATAGCACTATGTTTTAATCGTACAACTATACTTACTTCTAAAAACTAAATTAATAATTATACAGGGTATTTCGTCGGGTACCATCTTAATTTTTATCATACTTAATATTATATAGGAAAGAATGTTTATATATAATTGTATTTATTATTTTACTTATATAATAAATAAAATTGACGAAGGGGCATATATTTTGGTGATTCTATAGTCTTTCCAGCATTGATTGAATGCGATTGAGTATATAAGAAAAATACATGAAGAGGCCCAATTTATACATAAAATATTATGTTTACATGTACTAGTTATTGACTAGTTTTATGTATGGCAGTGTAGTGGGTATAAAGAAAACTGGTCGCGGCTGTTTGTTAGGGCGGTCGAAAGGAGAAACCGATTAGCTGTCGACATAATTCACGGGAAAATGGTAACCGTCGCATATCGACGACACACGTATGTCGTTGGAAAGCGTGCAGGAAGTTGTTAAGCTCTTTGCTCGGGGCGGTTGCTAATTAAAATAAGTGCGATACAGTGTTTACGGCCCACCTACGGCAAACCGCGCTCTTATGGGATTCGAGATTACCGTTTTTCCGTTATGGTTCAATGATTGCCAGAATGGATTGATGATCTGTAAACGATCCCAGAATCGACCATCGCTCGCTTCTCGGCTATTTCTCGCCGCACGTTCATCCCTTGACTTTCCAATATAGATATATTTACTCTTTTATAGACTGGTTTCATGTAAATCTTATTGACCAAGAAATAATTGAACATTTATTTTATATAACGATTTCCTGCGAAAGTTTAGAACCGAAGAGATTAAATTTGCAATTTGAAGACAGAATTGATGGTTAATAAATCTTCTGAGAATAAATTTAGGTTTTACGACCATGAATATGTACTCCCATGTCCTTTTTTCTCATTTACAGCAAGTGCTGGTTACATACAATTATTACTGACTCAAAAATAATGAACATTTATTTATGAATAATAATTTTATATAAAAGTTGAAAAGCGAAGAGATTGAATTTCCAATTTGAAGGAAGGATTGATGGTTGATGCGTGTACCGATAATAAATCCAAGTTTCGCTCACATAAATAAAGCTCCCACGTGCCTTTTTCTCATTTTTCCATATCTTGGGGCAAGTGGATGTAACGAGCGCGGTAACCACGCCCGACATTGTTCCAACATTGTAGCAGAGCGACAATGTCGGGCGTTGCTCATCGTTGCATATCCGAGTACATATTATTACCGGCTCATAAATACTTCTCGCGTTGGAAGTACACGGGCGCACGCGTTTCGCTTCCCTCTATCTCCGTATAGGAGCTTCGTTTTCTTTCCCGATCTGGCAAAGTCGTCCGCCGCCGCGCACGGATATAGGTAGGCAGGCAGGCAGATCGCAGACGGAGCAGGGAACTGGCACGGTGCGGCTGCATGATTAATGCTACGGCAATTTGCCTGCCGCGAATCGAGATCAACGAGTCAGGGACCGTGAACACTCGCCCTCGACGCAACTTTTCACAAATTTTCACTAAAAAATTGATCCGCTTTCCCGTATTTTTTATTAAACCTCCCGAAACGTTTTCGACAAATTTTTTCTATACGATTTGACGGGATGTTTGCGCGATCCTGTTATGCTCCCACGTTTTGATTTCATTCATGAATTTACAATTTATATTTCTCATGTATAATACATTTCATTATAGAATCGGTTTTATTCCCGCGGAATTCCTCTGTTTCTCGTGTAAGTTTTAAGTAGTCCCGGTGGTAAAAATTGTTTTCGAACTTGAACGAAGTTCGTAGCCGTCGCTGCGAGACGCGAAGGAGCTGTATAATTCGCGGGACGGTCTTTTCAATAACGAGCGGGCCCCGTTCGCCGTCGCGTCGACGTGGAAACTGTGTCGCGGAACATCTACGATACCGAATCCGTAATAGTTTACAGAGGGGACATTGTGCGCGCACGGCGCGGAAAGTATAGTCAGCGTTATTCACGGGAAACACAGTACCCGGCCGAATTTGATTTCCTTCCTAACTTCCGGCCGCGCCGCTTTATTGTTGCATCGGCCGCGTTGCTCTCGCACGTGGCTCGTAATGGAAATTGTACACGCCCGGCCCGGTCAGGGATAATGGCCACGGAATCGGGTTAAAGACGAAGTTACGAGTGACGCGGAACCATTATTTCACCTACCGTGAAATCGCCACGCTGCCTGCCTACTATGGCTTATCGATATTCGCTAATCCTTCTGCTACCAAAATTACTTCCCGCGTGTACAGCCAAACCTGATTTCTATTCATCGAACGTTAACTCTAAATTCAATGTTGTTATGTACATTCCAAATAAAACGTCATTTTCTTAATTCTATAAATACACTGAGAAAAATGAAACTACAAATTCTAGCAATATTTATTGTATATTCAAGTAAAAATTACTATATTTGTATAGTAATGTTGAAACATATTTGGATTTAATTAATGATTGCTGATAATTAATGATTAACGATTAAATAATTAAGGATGAATTAATGATTAATGAACTTTAAGGAAAAGTTAGTCTGCATGCTTAGTACAATTTTTACTTATTAAAGTCAAAGGAAATTAACGAATTATATAATAAAATCTTTAATCTATAAATGGAATAATGTGAATCGTGTGTAGTAATATAAAGTAAAGTAATATAAGGAAAATGTAGAAACTGAATATTAGAAATCACTAACCAGGGATAGTAGAAATTAGTAATTGCTGATAAAAGTTATTATTATTGCGTAGAAATTACTATATAAATTTGTAATAAATACAAAACGAACGTATTTATTACTCAAAGAAAGTATTTTTTTGCTACTATATGTAAATTTTTGTTAATCGTCAGACCACCGTTTTCTCAGTGTATGTAATAGTAAAACCCATACGGTGTTTGGATGAAATAATTGATAGTTTCATATGTTAGGCAAAAAATGAAAATGTAATAAAATATTAGTCTTATAATAATACAAAATAATATTTAATAAAATAAAAATTATTAATGGATCACAGAAGGGAAACTCTTTTTTCAGAAGGTAAAAATTAATCAAGTTTGAGGCACCTAGTGAACATTACTTTAGTACTAATACAATAATTATTATACATGATCTTTATGCTGATGGAAATTGTTTTTATGAATTTTAATCGGAGACCAGAAGGAAAGCGGATTGGTCGGGGAGGTAAATGGGAAGAAGAGGTTCGAGTGTATGTACAGAAATTTTCATATAGACAGAAAGTTTTCACCTGTCGGGCATTGTTCGTCGACGCGCCGTGAATTTTAGCACCTTTTTACCGTTCGCTCGGCAAACAGTTTTCCGTACGCGTTCGAGTGTACATCGAGGACAGTTCCGTTTACCGTCTCTTGCTCGTTTCACTTAGCGTCGCCGTACGTTTAACACGAGATAGAGAGCCCGCTCATGAACGGTCAAGCGTTAATGAGACACCTGCGGACCAATAACCGAGAAACCGGCGAACCTGTCGCGCTCTCGGCGCTTTTCATCCAACAACTCGAGAATCTACCGTCGAAAAATGTTATTCCACTCAATCAAGAGTTTGTCTCAGTTGTTCGAGTGAATAATTTCGAAATTTACATCGTTTACGAAATGAATCGACTATTAAATTAATTAATTACATAAAATGACGATTTAATTAAAATTCAGTTCTAAATAAATAATTAGAATTGCAAACTACAACGAAATAATTATTTTTATAAACCTTTATTTCTAAACCATTAATTCTAAGTAAATAATTCGAATTGCAGACTACGAGGAAATAATTATTTTTATAAACCACGTTATTGATTCCATGAAACGAGGAACTAACATTTTTAGAATTGTAGACCCTCCAAATGAATAATTCCACGTATTACTTTCACGAAGACGATTTTATAATGAGACTAAAGATCGAGGAAAAAACGTCTTAAAATTTTCGTCTCCTCGGGAGGATCGAAATTTACGAGGGCCACCTGCGATGACCGAATGCCAACGTGACACGGACCGGCCGCCCCCCTCGGGCCCCGCTCTCGATAATGGTCCACGTTGGAAATGAGGGGGTCGGCCGGACACACGGGGCAGGTGCATCATATCACGGGTGTAGGAACGTCAATGAGGAAAGGTGCGTGGCGTCCGTACGGGGCTTTAAAAGAAGGAAAGAGGGACGTATATCCTCCGTGTCTCTCTCCCACTCTCCTCGTGCTCTCGAGAGCGGCGGCGACTCGCGTCCTCGTGTATATGCAGATATTTCGGTGTTGGTGCAGCTCGCGCGCGAAACAGCGGCATTCAAGAACGACGGACCGGCTTACCTTGGCGAGGTCCTTCCACTCGCACTCGCTCGCCGGCCTCTGGAATGCGACGAGGAGGAGGTCTACGGTACGCGGCAAGAAGAAAAGAACCGGGCCGTGGAACGAGAGGAGGAACAGGAGGAGAAGTAACAAGACGAACAAGGGAACGGAGTCCAGAGGTGGTCCGCGAACGAGCTGCGTGGAGCAGCACGCGGTGAGCCCGATCGATAAGGGGGAACCGCGCGAGTCGAATGAAAAATGAATGAGAAAATTGGGTTAACCTTTTGGATTACTCTTCTGCCGACGCTCTAAGCGCAGACCGCGGGGGATGCGTCGCTCGAAACTTCTACTCGCATTGACGAGGCTTACACTCCCAGGAAGAACGTTTTGGTCCAACGTGAGAATTATAATTTGTACTGGATTGATTTTTATTAAAATTTGTAGTACGATTTTTTTTATATTATCGGACTGACATTCATGGAATTTAATCTGAAGAAAAATAATTCATTGGATTTGATAAAAGATTCATATAATCTGTACAATTTTCAGTCGAATTATTTCTTATTTTTTCAGAATTTTTTTTGTGACTAAATTTAATTTGATGAAAGATCGACTTTTATTGAACTACAATTATCAATGACCTTATTAGACTGACTTTCATGGAATTTAATCTGAAGAAAAATGATTCATTGAATTTGATAAATTCGTATAGTCTGTAAAATTCTTAGTAGAATTATTTCTTATTTTTTCAGACTGTCTTTGATAAATTTAATTTGATGAAAGATCGACTTTTATTGAACTACAATTATCAATGTTGCATTAATTTTGATTAAAAGAATCACGAATTATCCGGGACATGGTAGAAGAATGCAATAAGTGAAAGGAATGGGAAAAAATACTAAGAGTAATGAAATAGCGTGGAGGAGACGTAAAACTGATGTAGGTAATTGAATGTAAGGGTGCTTGAAGAACGACAACGCGTGCGAGGTAATCATAGCTGAATGATTTTCGAGTCTGCAACGTGCAATTATCTCTGCGCGTAATCCTGTCCACTTGGATTTTTCGCCGGTTGCGAAAAAAGAACTCTGGACTCTTGATCAAGATTATCTTCTAATACCCACAGTAATCGATAGGAAGATTATGCTCGGTCTCGCATACCTGCGACCCGTGTGAGAACGGTACGCGTAACTTACGTAACCAAAGTACAGTTCCCTCCAAAACCTCGCCCTTTATCACCACAAATAATATTCTTAATTCTAAAAAATTAGCATGAAAAGAAGAATGTAAGAATTTCATACAAAATCAAAACTGTGAATTCCTTGAAATAATACAAATAATTAATTTTGATTTATGTATGTAGAAATCTAATCAGAATATATTTTAATAAAACTGAATCTGATAATTATATAGAATTTATCGGTAATAAAGTGATATCGACTGGTTTTGGAGCTGACTGTATGCAGCTGTAAACGCCGGCTAGTCAATCATTGGTAACGTAATGATATGTGTATTTATGGGAAGCATAACAATCTCGGTGAACTAACTACGCAACGTGTATGTAATTTCTAACGCGACTGCAGAGGAGAGTGGCTGAGATAGTCGTGAACGGATGAAATCTTGTTTGCATTCGAATGCGACACGGATATGAACGACGAACTTTATTCAACGCACCTAATAGCGTTAGTCCGTTGAAATTCTCAATAAGCGAGATGAGCCAACAAATTCCGACTATAATAATCCATTGAAGATCATAAGCTTATAATACAATTTTAGCACAACGAAAAAAAGCTAGAATTTCACGAATTCGATATGTTATTTTATGCANTAAAAATGTTCGCGCATTCCACGCTACACGCTGCGTCAAAAACAAGAGGATTTGTCCAACTTCTTTTTATCTAATCCATCAAACGCGAATTTTTTATAATGAAATTACGCTTCTTATTATTTATTTCAGATNCGATATGTTATTTTATGCATTAATTGAATTTTCTTGTTCACGTAATTAAAATCAGAATAATAATTCATTGAAAATCATAAGCTAATTTTGTTCCATTAAAAAAATGCAAATACCCAACCGCTTATTTGCTCAATTAAATAAAATACAATTTTTGCATAATAGAAAAACAGTAAAATTTCACGAATAAATTTTGATTATCGAGTTCCATGTTTTATTTAATGCAATCAACACCAGGCCTCACGCGTTTCTTCATTTTAATAAGAAATCTGTGCCTGAAATTGTCGGCGACGATCAACGCGTTTCGAGGGCGCGTAGCGTGCGTACATATATGTACGCGCAGGACCTCATACATGTAAATAATTCGCCGGCCATTCTGGGTTGCAATTGAGATATCACGGTGACATAACAATGTGAGCCAACGCATTATACACGCAGTGTAGTACGCGCAGCTGCTACGCATTATTTACTCTCACGTTTCGAGATATCGCCGAGTTTACTCTTTCCCTATCTGCCCTCCCACCCAGTTAATGCTTTTGCAATCGTTACAAGTAATCGCCCGGCAAAATATTTATACCACAAAAGTTTATACGATAAAATTGTTCAATGCACAGGTTTTTTTTAAAGCCAGATAAGGCAATGTGCAATTCTTAATAAAATGTACAATCGAACGGAATATTATAAAAGTATCGCTGGAATGAATTATAATCCCATTGGAATTTGTTCAGGATTTAAAAACTGACCTATTCCTTAAGGAGGTTCATCTGGGAGATAGCAAGTCAAATGCAAGTTATAGAAAAGGGGAGCTTGATTTGACTAGCATACATGTTAATAACGAAGATTATCTACTGCTGAAAGATGCAGATTTCGTTTGTTGTATTTATATATTTCTCGATTCATAGTCACCCAATCTACCTAAATTTGCAATTAAAATATTCGTTAAATGTTTCTCTTTAATATCTCTTTAATAAGTTTCATTCAAAACTGTCTGTCAATACCTAATAAATTAGCGATAGAAGTCTGGGAAATCGCTCTTTTCCATATGACTACATGTAAAATTGTAAAAAATTATATATATTGATATAAAAAATTATATATATTATTTATATATATTGATATCTCTCATTAAGATATTCAAATGATTTAAAAATCTTTTCAGGCATCTGGTATACTGTTATAGACTATCAAATTTTTTTTGAAGATCTATCTGTTAATTCCTTAACCGGATGAAGCTCCATAATTATTGATTATATTTTTCTAATTCAAGTATTGATATTATCCCTGTGATTATCAATTTAGAATTTCTATTCAATCCTTCTGCAGCGCGAAGATTTATGGACTCCGTAAGACAGGCGTAAGAAACGCGCTAACACTATTTCTCCATTGATCTCACCGATGGGAGGAGAGACAGATTGTAAATTCGATACGTCTAAGAGCATTTAACGCAGTGTACGCGTTCCGCGTACTCGCGATGCGATTGCGTCTCGCGTATCGATAAGCTATCAGGCGTCCGGCGCGATGTAACTCGAGAGAAACGCATATGTTATACCTACGCTACGCATACACTCAGACAAAAGTATGCGATTACTGGTATCTCCGTACCTGGAATTTGTATCAAAGCTACGTAAACGTAGAACGAGGAAAAGAGATGAATCGACCGGAATTGAAATCACATGTCCGGCCCCCGTCGCGGACTTTCTTGAGCAAATATACTGCACGCTTATGCGCGCTGTCAAATCAATGCTTTTATGAGTCAAGTATATGTAAATTATAGAGAGTCTGTATAGTGCTTTCATACATCTGTTTGCATACTTCATGTAACAGTTTGAATGCACAAATCTTTGCAGTCATTATCGAATATAGTAAGTGCAGGACACTAATATACACATGCCAATGAAGTGCCAGTGGAATCAAATATCGTACTGGATTAAATTAATTAATTTTGTCAATCTGTCTTCATTTAATTAATCGAATTTTTTTTATATACTTTTGCAATATCTATAAAAATTGTACAAACTCAAGGGAAACGCAATTTCTTTAATCTACCATTTATAAATAGAATTCATAAAACGAAATTCCTTTCGAAGTAGAACGATTTGCAATACTCGATATCCCAACAATTAATTTCGTCAATCTGTCTTCATTTAATTAATCGAATCTTCCTCATACATTCTTGCAATATCTACAAAAATTGTATAAATTCAAGGGAAACACAATTTCTTTAATCTACTATTTATGGATAGAATTCATAAAACGAAATTCCTTTCGGAGTAGAACGATATCTTGACAATTAATTTTGTCGATCTGTCTTCACTTAATTAATCAAACCTTCCTCATAAATTTTTGCAATATCTATAAAAATTGTACAAACTCAAGGGAAACGCAATTTCTTTAATCTACCAATTATAAATAGAATTCATAAAACGAAATTCCTTTCGGAGTAGAACGATTTTCCATACTCGATATCCGAACAGCGGATCGGCCGGTAAGCCCGCGAACAAGAAACTGCATTTAGGATCGTTCGGAGCGAATGGGTAAGAAAACAAAGAACCGATCGGTTCTCGAAGCGAAGTGGGACCGGAGAAGAGAGGAAGAGGAGGAGGAAGAAGAGGAGGACGCCGCATGCATTTTGCGAGCCGATGAGGGTAAATCGGGAATAAGGTATCCGCGGTGGCGACACGCGCGTGACTCAACATGTAAATGTTCGACGGCCGGCTATTAATTTGTTACGTGTTTAACCCAAATAACCATTCCGGGGCCGGATAGGACGATCGCGGCGGCCGCGTGTTATGGCAGTGCCGCGCCGCGAGCTGATGCATGCGTCGGCTATGGGTAGATACACACTAAGCGACGCCGAGTGGCGCCGTTCCCCCATAAGGCGAGGCCCGGACCCGTTCTGCGCCTACGACGGAGGGAAACCGAGGGGAAAATCGTTGTGCCGAACAGCTGATGCTTTCCCAGCTGGTGGGAAACTTCCTGGCGCAGGACCCACGTGCCGCTATGATCAATTTCAAACGCGATACGATACTTCTTTTTAGTTTCTTTTATGCAGTTCAGAATAAGAGTCTTCTATATCTTCTTCAGGAAAAATCGAGTGTTCGATGAATGAAGTTTCGTCAAATATAGTTAGATGTGACGGAATATGGAGAATCTGGCACGGTGGACGTCGGAGTTGCACTGTTTCTTGGCAATGATTGCCGGAGTCAACAAACTCATTGACTTTTCCACGTGGGTCCGCGCGAGGATGACTCATTGTCCCTCGCTTTTCCTCATTCGCTATTTCCTAAACGCGCTTACAGTGACTTCCATTAATATTCGGACAAATTTTGAAACTTTCTCAAGAATTCTGAATTTACTATAATATGTATAATCAAAAGCTTGTAATAAATATGTGATTAATACACGTGTAACAAATGTACATTAAAAAACTATTAATAATTTTCTGAAATCTAATGCTCGCGAGAAATGACACGGTTAAATTGTGTAAATAAGGATCGAAGCACACCTGCTCGACGGATTAATCAACAGAAGGTTCTGAGAAGCGAAATCCTAATTCCACGACCCACCTTTCTTAATTGATACGAAGAATCCCGTTTAACTGATTCGAACTGCGAGCACACAGCGAACGTAATTCGAGGAGCTCNGTAAATGTTCGACGGCCGGCTATTAATTTGTTACGTGTTTAACCCAAATAACCATTCCGGGGCCGGATAGGACGATCGCGGCGGCCGCGTGTTATGGCAGTGCCGCGCCGCGAGCTGATGCATGCGTCGGCTATGGGTAGATACACACTAAGCGACGCCGAGTGGCGCCGTTCCCCCATAAGGCGAGGCCCGGACCCGTTCTGCGCCTACGACGGAGGGAAACCGAGGGGAAAATCGTTGTGCCGAACAGCTGATGCTTTCCCAGCTGGTGGGAAACTTCCTGGCGCAGGACCCACGTGCCGCTATGATCAATTTCAAACGCGATACGATACTTCTTTTTAGTTTCTTTTATGCAGTTCAGAATAAGAGTCTTCTATATCTTCTTCAGGAAAAATCGAGTGTTCGATGAATGAAGTTTCGTCAAATATAGTTAGATGTGACGGAATATGGAGAATCTGGCACGGTGGACGTCGGAGTTGCACTGTTTCTTGGCAATGATTGCCGGAGTCAACAAACTCATTGACTTTTCCACGTGGGTCCGCGCGAGGATGACTCATTGTCCCTCGCTTTTCCTCATTCGCTATTTCCTAAACGCGCTTACAGTGACTTCCATTAATATTCGGACAAATTTTGAAACTTTCTGAATTTACTATAATATGTATAATCAAAAGCTTGTAATAAATATGTGATTAATACACGTGTAACAAATGTACATTAAAAAACTATTAATAATTCTATGAAATCTAATGCTCGCGAGAAATGACACAGTTAAATCGTGTAAATAAGGATCGAAGCACACCTGCTCGACGGATTAATCAACAGAAGCTTCTGAGAAGCGAAATCCTAATTCCACGACCCACCTTTCTTAATTGATTCGAAGAATCCCGTTCAACTGATTCGAACTGCGAGCACGCAGCGAACGTAATTCGAGGAGCTTGAGCCACAAATGGTAAAGCAATTGTCGCGTATCGAGTTGTCCGTCAAACGAAATCTGGGACCAGTTTCTACGCACCGGGGCGAGCCAATTACACCCGCGGCCGTTGGCGAGGATTAATAACCGCGACGGAGAATAAACCAATATCGCGCGCGCTATCGCCAAGAACAGGCAATAAAAGATACAATAAAGCGGTCGTAACGGCGAGGCGACGGGGATTACTCGGTGGCATAAAATCGTTCGGGAGGAATCACGGCCGCGTATAAACGAGCGAGAGATGACGACCTGCGACCGCAGAGGTGACAATGATAAAACACCTGATCGA
>SMSR01011971.1:6277-37650 GCA_019453355.1 Ceratina japonica | reverse complement strand
TAAGTAAATTGTATTTACACTTCGTACCATTCTTAATCTACGTTGATCCAAGGGACGGCTGATAATTAGGGTCATGAATATTGTAACAAATTTCCAATCCGCTGGATATTTGGACAAGCTAAATATTTGAGCGCGCAAACCGCGACGCGGACGTGTTAAACGCGACGGAATAGGACTCGCACGCAAAAATAATTTTCGCGAAATTCACTTATGTATTACACCGGCTGCTAATTCGGCGGATTAATCAGTTTGTACGCGTGTATGGTACGCGTGTTTGCATCCCCCATGCCGCTGTTCAAAAGTTAAACCCCATAGGGACCGAAAGTAATCCGACTAACTTATGCGCGTTGCATATTACACGGTTATTGCATTATTTTATTCATATTAGATTGCACGTCGTACACTCCAAATTATACTTCACGCAATATTTTTTAATGTAAAATTGCAGCCGGTGTTTAAATACGTTATTTAGTTCATCGAATAAAATTAAAAAATGAAAGATTTAATGTAAACCATTCTTTCGCGTTTTTGTGATTCGTAAATCGAAGAGAAGTTCGGAAAACTTGGGGGACGCGGTTGGCGCGACGCGTGTTAATAAACTTTTTAATTTACACTTGCCGGGCGTCCGCGTCTATCGACAAACGACCGGTCGTGAGCGGAAAGGAAAGAGGAGGAAAAAATATTTAAAGTCCTCCAACGCGCTCGGCAGACGCGGTGTGAAGCTGCCAGGTCACGTAACCAATCAGCATCACTTATTATGCGGAACAAAGGAAATTACGATAACACGACGAGAAAGGAGAGAGAGGAGCGGCGAGAAGGGAGATGAATAAAGGGGCGAAAGGATAGGGTGTAACGTAAAAATGTTCGCGCATTCCACGCTACACGCTGCGTCAAAAACAAGAGGATTTGCCCAACTTCTTTCTACCTAATCCATCAAACGTGAATTTTTTATAATGAAATTACGCTTCTTATTATTTATTTCAGATTGAAAATAATTGAGGCACGATTGTAATTATTTTATCTTTCAGAAATACAATAAATATTGCAATTTTATTATTACACTTATGTTAATTGTTTTCTTATTATTTTTATTGATAAGAATTTATTAATTGTCACTCCGTAAATTTTAATTGAACGATATTTGCTTCTTCTGACGTCTAATCATATTTTATGTGGCATTGCGGACAAATATTGCAATTTTATTATTACAATTACGTTAATTCTTGTTTTATTATTTTTATTGATAAGAATTTATTAATTGTCACTCTGTAAATTTTAATTGAACGATATTTGCTTCTTCTGACGTCTAATCATATTTTATGTGGCATTGCGGACGAGCGTATTATTGCGAGGAATGGGGACGGGTCTCCACGCCTGTTTAATTGGCTGACACAGCAGCTAATGCACTGTCTCGTGGCTAGTTGCAACGCGAATCCAACTTTTCTGGCTGTGTTTACGCCATTCGTCTGGCACGCGCGTGCCCTCGCATACCGAAGTGCATTTAAAACGTTAACCGGCCCGAGCAACGGGGCTCCGGCGAAGACGAATAGCGAAGACCTTCCGTTCGGTTGTCACCGGGAAACGCTTTCTGAATTACAAGAAACGCGGGTACAGTTACAGACAAAAGGATGTCACGCCTCCCGACCGACACCGAAAACAACAGACCCCATTAATTATAGTAAATGTTTAACACAAATCGTCAAATATCTAATTAAAGTCATTTAATGTGTGAAATTACTGCTTCATATTTCTTCCTCCCACGCAAACCTAACCGTGACAAAAGGTTATAAAATACAGGATAAAAATTGTTGAATTTTTTACATTCTTCTAAATCTCTGAAGAAATACAAAAAAAAATTCAAGGAACGGTATTTATGGACTATTTCACTGAGATATGTCACAATTTTGAAGAAATTTCTTGACTGGCGAGTTGGCGAACGATAAAGGTAAACGGGATGACGTCCGCGATCCGATTTCGAGCAGTAAAGACAAAAAAAAAGAAGAATAAGAAGAAACAAGAAGGGTGGGTTATAAAAGGAGCGAATGCAAATAGGAGTAGGCTAGCCGACATTAAATTTGCATTTATATTGTATCCCGTAATTTATGACGCCGACTTATCTCGTGACATGGATGTACGTGCTCGTAATTGTTTTCTCTGTATGTACGCACGCACGTACGTACGTACGTACGTACGCACCGGGGAGACCCCGGGCCGGGTCTCTCGTACGATCGTTCAAACTGGCCGGACAGGAGCAATAAAAAGCGTCGGGGCCCGCCGACCAAACAGGTGGGTCGGCGGCGGCCAGAGGACAGGAGAAAAACTGATGGAAAAGAGAGAAACCGTAATGAGCGGTGGCGATGTTACGGGGATGTGTAGGCGGGGGAGGAGGGCGACGGGGGTGAGACTCGGGGTGCTCCGAGTTACGAGCTGACGCGAATAATAGGGGGCGAAGCAACAAGATTCACGGTTCTGGCCCCGGGTAGGGGACACGGGAAAGTAAACGCGTTTATTATGTATCCACCACCTTTTTAACCCCCGGCTAGCGAGGAACGCATACTATAATACATGTACTCCCTCTGTTTGTTTATCCTCCTTTTTTCACGAGAGCGGCTTCGTTCGAAATATTCGCAAACACTCACTGATACACGCATGAAATCAGATCACCGCCAGTTTTATTTCGTTCTCGTTTACCTATCAATGGCATTTATTACTTGATTGACAGCCATATTTTATTTATTGATTGCCGGAAATAAATCATTTATGAGTTTAATGTATACTAACGAGTCGACTGTAAAATAACTTGATTGCACGATAGTTCATACAATAATCGTGAGGTGGCAATGGAATTGTGAATACTAACATATCATCGTACAATTTCATTGAATAATCTTTTATAAAAAATGTATGTATTTAAAATATTTTTAAAATCATTGGCTGTTCAACATTCCGGATTTTCGTCGAATTTTTTTTTAATGGACGGCGTCGACATTCTTTTAATTAAACTCACTTCGTCAGAAATGTCACGAACTGCGTACTGAATTATTTAACAGGTTCGCTAAATATAAAATAAAACATTTGACATTTCCTCTGAACTCAAAAAATGGACAAAAACAAAAAAACTGAAGTACTATCGGTTTTGGATTTAAGGCTTTCACGATTATTGTTTAAAAAACATATTTATAATTATATATATTATATATATTATATAGAATTATATATAATTATAATAATAGTTGGCTATATGAATTATCTTGAATTCCACCTAACTTCTTGGTAAAAACAAAACTAGATGGACCTGGAGACGACAAGATTTATTTTGTAATCTTCTAATAACTTTTTTAAAATTCCTCAGCATTAAAAACATCTTTTTAAATTTGTCTTGTTGTACATTGTAAAGTAGTCTATGGAACTGTATTAAAAACCTTAAAACATTAAGAAAGTGCAATAAGTACAATTATATTGATGAAAGAAATTCAAAATGTCGAATTTACGTGTACAGGCCTCAAACTTGCCTTCGGGGCGCTACCGCGCCCCTTGATTTTGATAGTATTCATCTTCTGGATTGAAACGTCGCCACATAAATTGAAGTACTATCCTTTCCAAAAATAAAATAAGGACCATTCTCAATGTAGACCTGATCGGGTACGCCGCACGTAGCGCGAGAAAGCACGCTTAGCTAAGCTGGGCTCTCGGTTTATGCGATTCATGATTTACGAGCCGGCGTTTACCGATAATTATTATGTATTAGAAAAGCTGGTTCGCGAATAGTAAGTTATGCGCATCCGGCCCCCGCGCCGCTGGTAATCCGCGGGTTTAAGGCACGCTTTCAATTGTTCGCCGACGCTACTTACGAGTTGACACCGGCGGGTTAACGCGCCGACAGATACTTATAACGCGCGGTAGAAAGCTGCGATAATTTATAACTCCGCACCGCAGGCTACACCCGACGCTAGCGTTAAAACCGGCAATTAACTCCGCATTGAGTTATTACCCGGCTTAATTAACGCAAACCGTCGGAGATGTAATAGAAAATTTTACGCGATTATCTATTAAACCCACGTTTTTAAACAAAACGTTTCGAACGGCGAACGGACGGGTCGCTACCTCCGGACTTTTCATATGTAGTTTTATTTTTTACATGTATAACTGCAGCTCGCACGTTCCCGCCCCGCGGATGGATAGGTTTTGTAGCCACGCGCCCCTGTATTTTTCAAGAACAACGCAATGTTTGCACGTGAATTTTGTAAAGCGAATAGGACGGAGTGATTGCGTACTCGGTTTTATTTTCTTTCGTTTGAAAAAATATAACTTTCCCCGGGAAGCTATATGCGAGTTTGGAAAAATACTTTTTTACAAAAAAAAAAAAAAATATCACCGGTTCCTCTCATCCTGAAAACAATCTTTTATCAATTTAAAAATACAAAGGAAAATTCTGTTCCGGTGTAGATAAAAACATTACGAAATTCGTGACGATTAGAAAACGAACAATTTTTTGTAAATACAGATAGATCTATGGCTATCAATTACGTGATTTATGAAGAGATAAAATGTAATCACGTAATTGATAGCCATAGATCTATCTGTATCTAAAAAAAATTGCTCGTTTTCTAATTTTCATTTCACTTTATCTGTTCATAAATGGGTCGAACGACGTACGCAACATGTGGGATCCTTTGAAAGAAGGAAACGACAAACGCGCAGCACGCGACCTCCTCCCCTGGTCTATACGACCGGCTAATTAGGCTAATGACCGGCCGAATCCGAGTGGAATTACAAAGAATAACGCGGAGGCGGTATCCGATCGGCGCACGCGAGGACCCAGATTGTTTACAGTTTCCCGGAGTGAATATGGGTCGTCAAACGAATCGTAATTCACGTTTATCGGGAACATTATTGACCGGTAGCCAGTTTTCTTCCAATGCCCGGCCGCCGAGCCCCCGTTCCGTCGATATTTACCGTGCCCGATATTTGAATGATTCATACCGGTTATGCGATCGACGTACTCGGTAAATATCGTACTCGAAGGCCTGACACGTATATGTACGGACACGCGGCTAGGTACATACACCGTAACCTCGATAAATCTATGCGGGGATCGACAAAAATTTGATCGCGGCGAATGCTAGACACATACTGTGTACACAAGTGTACGCTCTCCTTCATACTATATAAACAATTTCCGATGATTCATTTCTTGCAACGACAATTTGAGAAAATAGTCTTTAATAGTGTTTAGTGAGAAATGTATTTATTAATAGCATTGATAAAATATGTGATATTGAATAAATGTATGGATTGAGTGTAATATTAAATAGCACTTGTAATATTAAATATTACTATCTGATTATTATTAAATATACTATTAAATCTATTGAGAAATCTTTATATTAATCACGAAACTCTTTTTACAACATCAATCAAATATACAGCCCACCTTATCAATCTCGGCTGAATCCATAAATAAAGAATTTACCTAATACAATTTTCGATTAGATGAAATTAGACAAGTGAAATAATTTGATGATCTCTGGCCTCATGATTCGTGCAACAGGCCATTCAAGAGTTCTGCCTTGATTTGCAGTCGCACAATAATTAAATTACGAATCGGCGGGTGGGATCTTAATGGCACAATTACAATGCCATCATTACGATCATAAATCCATCCCGTTTTCTTAATTATGATTGATTACGCGGGCGACTCGCGAGAAAAGCTCTGACGAATGGAAAATTCATCCAACGCGATGGTGACGCTGACAAATGGACGATTCCGTCGCGTCGCACCTCTTTTTTTTCACCCGACGTAACCCCCGCTGTTGCACACGCGAAATAAACTCTTTTTACCCTCGAACGACGATTTCTAAACAAAATTTATACTCCAGCGTTTTAATGAAATTTTAAACGCGATGTGCGTTTTTAATGCGACGTGCTAGAATGATAGAATTTATGTTTAGAAAATTTCATAGCATTATGTGATTGTATATAAAAGATGCTTCATGTTAATGCGAAATTATAATGAGTCATAACGAAAGAATATTATAGTGCAACATGCACTTTTTGTGCAACATGCAGGACTATCAGAATTTTTTGAAGACGATCTCATAGCATTATCTGATTTAGTATAAAACATGGTTTAATATAAATTATGATTATTCCGATTTATACAATTTAAAATTATAGTTAGGATTGCTATCAGATTTGTAAGAATTTCATTATACACTGAATAAAACTAAAACTAGCTATAAAATCGTTTAGTGAAATGCGCGAGGCGGCCGCACAATAATCAAGAAAACGATTTCGCACACCCGCGCAAAAGGAAACGCGCGTTTGTACATGTGCCGCGGAGGAGAGCGTCTCGATTTCCTTTTATCGACAGGCCAGAACTCCGTCCGCTTTCACAAATGTGTAGTAACTTTCCACAAATAGAACAGTTGATCGACAACCTGACAACTTGCTCATATGCCGAGCGAGAGGTGCACCTATAGGCTCTCCCCGGAACGATTGTTTCTTCGTTCAATTTAACCCTTTTAACGTGCACAAATCATCAACCTCCGATAATGACGAAACGCGATTTCTGTGCGATAGAACTAATAAATTATAACTACGCCGTTTCAATGAATGATTTCATACTAATTTTTCGTTTAACGCTTGTAATAAATTTTACTCGAGAATCTTGTAATAAATTTTACTTGAGAATCTTGTGTTAAATTTAATTTGAGAATCTTGTAATAAATTTTACTTGTGAATCTTGTATAAATGAATCAAAATTTGTTATTAATAAATCAATCTTGGAGATTCAACTCTAATTCTCAGAAATTCGATGACTTGGATTTTACTTGAGAATCTTGTATAAATTAATTAAGATCTCTTATCAGATAGAACGATAAAAATAAAAATCGTCCAGGTTTGAGGAATAAAATACGACAATGGATATTTTATAGAATGTGAGTCGACACGAACGGTTCTTGTTTTACGCATACATTTAGCAAGTTTCATTCATGTATTATATAAACCGTGGCAGGATTTATGAATGGGGGGTCGTTGCACGGGCCGTGTCACCTTTCCGTGTAAGGAAAAACGAAGTGTTACGCGTTTTATCGCTAATTAAAGGCACGAACGCGGCTCGTAACTCAACTCGCGAAATTGTAACACGAGTTCCGTTCGTTTCTCCGTCTCGTGTGTACGCTCTCGAACGTTTTCAATTAGCGATCGACCGGCTCATATACTCGTTACCTCGATCCAGCTTTTTTTTTTCCCTCCAGACGGAGAATTTTCTGCGTAGTTGAGATTAACGACTACGACGGAATATGATAAAAATATCTCGATCTACTTACGCAGACCGACGAACAAAAAAGTTTTTTCATGTTTTCCTCGCTATGTGATTCGTTATTAATTCATGAAAATATCAGCAACTTCTACTCGAGTTATTATTAGAGCATTAATCCAACAAATTGCATCCGATAATTATCATCAAAATAATCAATAGTTCTACTTGAGTTATTAGAGAATTAATATAAAAAATTTCACTCCATAATCAGTATAATAATTTTCTCGTTGTTTATTCATTAATTAAAATATCTGAAGTCCTAATTGATATTAATTTTATTATATCAGGAAACTGATAGAACAAATTGCATTCGGTAATTAGTATAATAATTCTCTCGTTATTTATTCATTAATTAAAATATTTAAAAGTTCTGCTCTAGTTCTCATTAGAAAATTGATAGAACAAATTTTATGCAACAACGAATAGATATGATTAACTAGTTTGTTAATTCTGCTCCTTGTTTACAATGCAATTAACAATTACTTTAGAATGCAGCTGACTTTTAATGACGTGTAAATGTTCGTAAAACGGATAAAAGCCTGATACGCAATTTGTTCCCGACATATTGAATACAGCAAAGCATCAATTGATGCTGTTCGAAGTATGATTCATAGTCTACTTGAGAAGTAGACGTCAAACGGAACTGAGATTAATTAATAGTGTTACAGCTCAATCGCCATAACGCAAGTGCGTATCACAGAATGCTTCAAGATTGAATCGTCAGTAAACCGTCGGATTCTCATTAAATATTTCTCATTAAAAATTTTACTGCTCTTCCTTCTCAATTTAATTGTAAATAGCCAGTACAATTTTCCAACCATGTTCCCGATGCGACGTACGCCCGATAATTCGCTTATAATTCAACGTTACCATAATCGATAACAGAATGTAATATCATACACGATGCGTCCATTAACGACACAATTTATAATTAATGTGAAATTTCATGTAACACAATTATCGACGTCCTTCATTTACAATTAAGATTAATTATTTGCATGAACGTTAGAAAATATTTTCATCAAATGACGTTGTCAATATGTTAATATTAATATGTATAGTATATAATAGTACTATGTCATATATTAATATTAATTTATAATTCTTATACATATTTACTTCCGCGAACAAATTTCATGCTAAAACTTGGTGCGGGAACTCCAAGCAACCAAAAATTATATCCGTTCCACGTGCAAATATTTTCTCAAATAAATCCGTACCCAACGGGTTAAAAATCATGATCTTTTCTATTTTCTTCGAGATTTCGCCAATAGTAATTTATTTTAACTATTCGTAACACATTACATGGTAGACTAAGCCTTTTAAAAGTCAACAAAAAATTAAGTTAGTTAGCTTCATTTTAAAGAACTTATTCCGTTTTGAAGTGTGTCCGAATATTAATGGGAGTCACTGTGTACTGATAAGGAAATTGGGTGAGAAGAGAGAGTGAGTTGATAGACAGAGATCGGATTTTTGCCGATCCGGGTGACAGTCGGCGAACGGGCGGTCTCGACCTATCGACCGAGTGTCGAGCTCATTAACAGGGTGTCCCCGGTACGTACGTACGTACGTCGGGCCGGGTACATACTTGATTTATTGCCGGTGCGCGGGTATACATCTATGTATGTACGCTACGTCCGGATACGGACTTGCCACGGTTTTATCAGACCGCTCGTTAACGGCGAAGAAACCAGCCGGCGAACGCAACGGTGGTCGAAACGGGGAGCCCGCAGGGACAAAAGCCCCGATTTCCCACGCTGGGATCTCGGTTAGCTATCGACGCGATGGTAAAACCCGGTTACCTACGGAGATGCTAACGAATTCCGTCGAGATGACAAGCCGCAGACAACGTGTCACGTATACCCTCCTCCTCCTCCTCCTCCTCCTCCTCTACCTACCCGGGGCTTCAATGAAATTTGCCAGAATCGTAGATACGACCGGGATTATCCCTCGCTAAATCGAATTATGCAAACCTGCCCCAACAGGATCGCGCGTTCATACATAAATTTTCATTATGGGGGAAAGGAATTTGGGGCACAGAAAAATATACAGTGAAAAAAGTTTAACATCAGGATCTTTTCTTTTTTCTTCGAGATTTTGACGAATAGTAATTTATTTTAATTGTTTGTTACACATTACATAGTAAACTAAACATTTTAAAAGCCCACAAAAAATTAAGTTAGTTGGCTGCATATTAAGAAACTTATTTCGTTTTGAAGTGTGTCCGGATATTAATGGGAGTCACTGTACGTAAAGCATGAACTCTCTTATGAGAATAGAATATAATAAAAAATCTTAAAATGGGTAAAAATAAGGGGAAGAATGTGAAAACAGGGTATAAGGAACTATGATAGACAGAAAAAGAATGAGCAACGAGAAAAAGAATAAGAATATTTTTTGCATTGAGTTAAAAGAGAAGAGGAAGAACTATCGGTAATTGGAAAAGGGGAAAAAGCGCAAGAGAGGAGCACGTGAAGGATGACTCGAGAAAATTAACAAGTAAAAAGACAGAAGAGAAAAGAGACTCGCAGAAATGAGAGAAATAAGAATTACATACTATTTCAAGTCGGACTATTTATCGTATTGTAAAACGTCTAAATAAATTATTTCATGTAAGATTGAAAAGATCAAGACACAAACATATAAGAATTCTGATTATGCGAGTGTTAAATTCGATTTTGTATGAAATTGCATTTTTGAGATTCAGCAGTTACAAGAAATTCCCGGTGCCGCAGCTGCGAAACAATTACGTGTAAAAATTTGAGGAACGGGGGGGAATCCTCGGGCGCTAAACAATTCCGGAATTTCTGTGCAATTACACATAATGAATCGCGTCAGGCTTCTCCGGCGGACAATGAAATCACGGGTCTGTTCACTTTAACGCTACACTGCGCCGAATGAAATCTATTTACGTTTAACATATTCGCGTTAGCGTCATGACGAATGGAACCGTTCCCCGGGATGGATCTACCGAGATGAATCGCCGAGATTCAACCGGATGATATTGCATTTTTCTATAACGACGGCGGCGGAGCGCATCGTCCCGCGATCGCTATAAACACAATATAAGCGCGCGTGTAATAACTTTCAACTATAATATTGTACTCGAGGGGCAAAGATAAACGCTGACGGGCACGACTGCGAAAATAATTTCTGGTTAGATGCGAGCTTGTAGATTTATACGCGCGCCCGCCCGCTCGATCTCAGATACAACCGCCGCGCTCTTGTACACCCTCTATTTTTATGCGCTTAAAGGAAATTTTAATAGGACGCCACGCGCAATCTTTACAAATTTCTTCCTGAATAAAGGAATCTTTTTATCCTATGAGATAAAACGTTTAACGTTATCCGATAGAGAGCTTTTTTAATAAGGGGGAAAATTCGCGATTTATCAAAGATGCAAAGATGTTATAAATTTATATGATGAAATGATAGACTGGAATATTTTTTAATTCTTGTTTTGTATTTTGATAAAAATAATTTGGAAGAGATTTATTTTTAAATTCTTGTTTTGTGTATTTTGATAAAAATAATTCGGAAGTAGATTGAAGTTTGTCGAGGTAGGATTTGACGGGAGCGATTTCGATTTCCAATCCTTTCGTCAAAATCGCGTGAGATTCAGAGACTTTGGAACGAGCCACCTGCCCGACGGGACATCACTATCTCCGTCCCGGCTGCGGCTGAATTACGCGCGGATAAACCCCTAGTGGCAACCCTCGCCTCGCCGCGAGCAGACAGCCCGCGCGGTGATTCCAAATCGTAGGTACATCCCCGTTCACAAGTCTTGCAATATTTTACAAAATCGTCGATCGAATAAAACAATAAAATGTACTAAAAAATCATTATCTTATATATGTTATATAATATTATTCACAAATTAGAACATTATCTTATATAATATTATCAATTATTTTTCAAAATCGTCAATCGAACAAAACAATAAAATGTACTAAAATATTTAGATCCTGTATAAATTTATTTATTAATTAAATATTGCAATGTAATATTTGCATTTGGTGTTCTATACATTTTTAGATATTAATCACAATTTTTATACTTCTTATACATTCAATCTCTAGATAAATGTACAAAATAGTAAATAAATGAACTTCTACTATTCTTAGAACCTCGAATTAATCTATTAAGAGAAAAGAGATCTTATACCAATCGGAGTTAAAAAGGCAATCATTGCATCTTTTCATTTATATTTAATTAAAGCAAAAATGATCTCAGTTCATACTTCCTATACATTCAATTTCCTCATGAATGTATAAAACAGTCTAACCACTAAAACGCCAAAATAGTAGAGTAATAAATAATTACAACCTTCTATTCTATCCATAGAACTTGAAATCGTGTATCCATACGTCATGTAGAAGAGAAAAGCGATCTTATAGGAATTCGATTTAAAAGGAAATCATTCTATTTAATTGAAGCAAAATCGATCTTAGCTCTTTATACCATTTCTATAAAAATTAATCTTAATTTATACTTTTTGTACATTTAATTTCCTCATAAATGCATCAAGCATTCTAACCATTCCAAAACCAAAATAATAAAGAAATAAATAATTATAAACTTCTGATCCTCAAATTGATCTAACACATAATTACACATGACAAAAGAAAAGCGATCTTACATGAATCCGATTTAAAAGGCAATCATGTTACCACTCTAACTATTTAATTAAATGAAAATTGATCTCAGCTTCGTCGTTCTATAAGCAATGGTAGCTCGAATCTGATCTAAGACTTATGAACGGGAATGTACGTACACGCGTATGTAGCGATAGGGGGGAGGCACGGGGAATGTTGTTCGGAATTCCGTGCGATCCTATCTGTTCCGGGTAATTTTGACGGTTGTACGTTAAGGGCGATTAGTCGGCGTTACGAGCGGTAATTGTGCTGCGGTAAGCGGCAAGAGTGTCACCTCCGGTACACGGAAATACCGGCGCCGATTACCGCGAACAGAGACTTTATCAGCCATTGTATCTCGTTTGTGTAACAGAATTTTTATACCAGCTCCACCGTTACGCAATCCTCGATCGCCTGCCCATTGACTTTTATACCGAAACAAGTTATAGTTACATTGTGTATCAATTTTATATGAAGATTCTTGTAAGTTGTACGATTTTATGTATGCAAAAAGAAGAAGTCAATAATAATGCATAATGCGAATGANCCGAAACAAGTTATAGTTACATTGTGTATCAATTTTATATGAAGATTCTTATAAGTTGTACGATTTTATGTATGGAAAAAGAAGAAGTCAATAATAATGCATAATGCGAATGAAGAATAGGGTAAGTGTATTTCAATCAATTTCNAAATAAAAGAAATTCTTTAATTATTTTGTTATTTGATAATAATAATAATTGAAACAAAATAAATAGCAATAATGAAATTGTATAATTACTTCAAAACACTTCAAAGTCGAGTAGTTCACGAGAATATGAATTTTCCAATAATTATGGTTGACGTCTGTCAAACACATACATGTATAAAAACACACATATATGTCTTCTTGAGATATAATTGTTTCTTTACACATTTATAACATAATAAAACTTGTTAAAAAAATAATTTAACTTGAATCTTGTATTCAAATAGCTGATCTTCGCGTTGAAAGTTAGCTTGCATACAAATTCGCAGTAATTAGCACATTTCCCCTAATATAAATGACTGATGTAATAAAATGAATGAATAATTTGACGAGCGTTTGGCAATTTGATTCGTGGCCGGGATCCTAGTTTTGTTAAGGAATCGGAGAAGCTCTTAATGGGGACTTCCGTGACAAGGCTGAGATTTGTTGCCCGGCGTATAAATGAGAAGCAACGATTGCGAGATCTATGCGATAGAAACGGTGTCGGTCGGTCGGTCGGTAGAGCCCCGCTGCTGCTANGAGATCTATGCGATAGAAACGGTGTCGGTCGGTCGGTCGGTAGAGCCCCGGTGCTGCTGCTGCTGCTGCTGGGTACTACTAAATCCGAGGATAGATAGTCAAGATCGTCGTGTCTCCGGGCCCGGAGAGCGCGCCCTGAATCCGCGGGGACATTCCACGGCTATCGGTAGAAACGGAACCCGTAACGATGTCGGATGATATGTATGAACTCGCTCACGAATGTATTCCATGTCTAGAATTTCTGTTTCATTAACCGATCGCCGCGTCTCCGATAGAATGCAGGAATGCGCTCGAATCCTTCGCCCTCTTTTCTTCTACTCGCGAGCTATGCGGCCTATTAAGATCATCGGCTGAATAGATTATACCTATTCTGATGCGAGCAATATTTCTATTACAACGTTTCTATTACTAATCAGATTATGCGAATTATTTTTAATTATTTCACACTATTAGAGAAAAATGATTGAGGAAGGATCAGAGCTAACGTTGCGAAGAATCAAAGAAAACGGATCACAGTTTAGTCGCAAAGATCGTCAGCTGAATAGATAATATCTATTCTGATGCAATCAATATTTCTATTACAAACCAGATTATGCGAATTATTTTTAATTATTTCACACTATTAGAGAAAAGAATGACTGAGGGAGAACCGGAGCTAACGTTGCGAAGAGTCAAAGGAAACGAATCACAGTTTAGTCGCAAAGATCGTCAGCTGAATTGATTATACCCTTACTCTGATACAGAGATTATTTCTATTACTAAATATCAGTTGAATCGATCAGATTATGTGAATTACTCGTTTTGCGTTATTTCACATTTCCGAGAAAAATGAGTGAGGAAGAACGAGAGGTAACGTTGCGAGGGGTCAAAGGAAACGGATCACAGTTTAGTCGCAGTTCTCGCCTTTGCGATGTCCCGACAGTGCAGCATCGGTGCAATCAAGAACTCATCTCCTGTAGGAAGAAGAACACTCCTCTCCTCCTCCTACTCCTCGTCCTCCTCATATTCGGGACTTGTCATCAGTCTCAGAACTCGCCGGAAACGCGAATCTACGTCCCGACTTTGTTCCATTCTGTATCCACTCGCGATCTCCTCTCTACTCTTTGAGACGTGTTCAAATTCTCGTATCACGTTGCAAAATAATAGCATAATAATAAATAGTATAAAAAATAAATAAATCAATAAATATTTAATAAATCTAAATAATTCTATGAAATCTTAATAATAAATTATAAAATCTCTGTCTTGGAATCTTTGCTTTGAAAATGATCTGATTGTGAGGAATGTCTGTAGTTACACACAAGAACCTACAACTTTTCTAAGTGTTTTATTATCCGTTCGACTGAAGAAATGTTTCGACTTCTTTCTATTATTGGCAACGTAAACAGGGAGAATTTTCAGCGTTTTCACGGTCGTTTATCCAGTTTTTCACAAGGGGCATGCACACACACACGAACGTACACAGTTCATTTCTTGCCCTTTACTTCGTTTCACCCGTTTCGGTGCTGCCCGCCTTTTTCCTAACGTCGTTTTTCCTTGTTCCGCGATTATTTCGCCGCATTCCACGGGCACCTGTACGTATAGACGGTTTGGAGAAAGTTACGACAAAGGAACGAATTTACGGGCTCGTCTATACTTCGTATCGACTGTTTGACTCTCTCCTCTATGCTAATACTTACTCCCACTACAATCAATCCAATACGATTCAACTTGTTATCTACTGCAAATACAATTAATCTCTACAATCAATCTCTGATCTACTTTATGATCAACTCTAAAGTATAATTCCTTTAATTTATTCCCATAATCGTTAATTTATTTGTTAATCAATATGAATTTATGTCCATTGCTCAATGATTTTATCATAAATTAAATAAAATTCATACAAGATTTATTTTCTTCTAGAATGAATATTCTTCTTCTTCTATTTATTATTATTAATTAATTTCTGTTCATTTAAAATCATGAATTTTGATAAATAACCTAAATATATTATTTAAGAAATGACCATTCACATCTCATTTCTACGCTTACATTTTATTAACGAATCGTAATAAGAATTGATACGGAATGAAAAACGAGCCGTTGATATCTGATACGGGGAAAAGGTGTCGCGCGATGAACGATAGTTTTGTTAGTCACCGGGAGTGTGAAACGCGGTCGAGCGACCCTGGAGGGAACGTTCGTTCGCCTCTGTCCGCGTCGCCGTCGCCGTCGTCGTCGTCGTCGTTCGCCGCAGTGGTATGTATTGGGCCGATCGGCGCGCGGCGACAGGTACGCGTACGTGGAATCAAAGCCTCCTGGAACCCAGTTAAGAATTGCGTAACGCGCGCGCCACGGGTCAATTACCTCGGGCATAGATGCCATTACATTGCGGCGACACGCCGCGCCGCGTAATCGTTGCAATGTGATCTCGTTAACGCTGCCGTCGCGTACGTTGCCTCATTTTAATCCGCGACCACGTTTTTTTCACGACCCGTCATTACCGACACGAAATGAAAATGACCGATTTTTACGGCCGCTCGCATAATCGGGCCCGTCGCTAATAATAATTTTTTCGTTGGATGCAAATTAATTAAGCGATGTAAGAATTTTACGAGGAATCGCGGACTCTTGATCCTCGCCGAGTCCTTTAAGGAGGTTCATCCCGTTAAGGAATTAACCCTTTGGGTACGGATTTATTTGAGAAAATATTTGCATGTGGAACGGATATAATTTTTGGTTGCTTGGAGTTGTATGTAAAAGCAGTATATTTTACGTAAGAATTTATTTATTTCTAAAATATTGGTGACATATGCAGTATTAAGATGTCTTCAAGTAATTAGAATTGCAAAACAAAAATAAATTAATAACAACAAAATAAAACTAAAATGACCTACCCTTTTCTATAAGTTGCATTTCACTTGCTATGTACCAGATGAACCTCCTTAATACAAAATCGTGCAGAAGTAAGTGAAAACAGTTTCGACGAGAGTAAAGTGTCGGGAGAGACAAATGACGGCGTAGCCCGTTCAAAGGATACCACCGGGGTGGACGAAAGAAAAGAAAAGTCGAGATTTCCCAGGGAGAGGAGGGCAGAGGTGGGAAGGGGGGCGGCCGGGGGTGGCAAGAAAAACACAATAATAACGCGATCCTCGGCGCAGTGTAAATACTCGAAAGGGAAAAGCGGAATAAAACAATAACGGGACAATTGGTCCACTTTGGCCGAAGTTTCCGGGATGAAAGGGGTAGGCGTAGGAGCTTCCTTTATCCACGGTAAAAAGTACGAGAATGAGAGAGAGAGAGAGAGAGAGACGCGGAGGGGTGAACGGAAAGAGAGAAAGAAACGCGTTGGGTGGCGGCAAACGAACGGGGCAAGAGGCAAAACGGGGGCGGCGAGGAAGAGGGGGTTGTCTTGAGGCCGACGCCCAGATCGATGCTCACGTCTGAGGTTCCTGTAGGCGGAGGCTGTGCAGAATTTCTAACGCTAAGAACTTCCACCCGCGCTTCTTTCTTACTCGCGTGCGTCCCTCCCGTTATTTTTCCTCCTCGACGTCCTTCCACCGGCTCGTTACGTTCCCCACGAAAAATCGTAACACTGATACCCGCTCTCGTATTTGCTATAATAATTTATGGCCATTTAGTGTCCCAATTAAAAACATTTGTAAACTTCTTTCTATTTCCGATGGTGCAGCTCGAATGAGGCATTTTATATTTAAACTATTTTACTATTTTTTTATAAAGCTCATGAGAAAATCGAACTATTCTTAATTTGATCTGATTCACCTATTACAGCTTTTTATATTAGATTTTATATGAGCAGATTTTCGCGAGCGTCTGATTATCATGACGCTGACATAAAAAAAGAAAGTTCGAAAACTTCTTTTTATTTCCGGTGGTGCAGTTCGAATGAGACATTTTGTATCTAAATTATTTTACTATTTTTTAATAAAGCTCATATGAAAATCGAACTATTCTTCATTTCATCTGACTCACCTATTATAACTTTTTATATCAGATTTTATATGAGCACATCTTCGCGAGCGTCTCATTAGCATGACGCAGACATAAAAAAAAAAAGTTCCGCTGTTCGCGGAAAGGAGATTCAACGACCATCGAGAACGAGGAAAGAAAGCCATCTCGAAGGGTCCCTCGGACGATTCATCGAGCCATTCGAGTAGAAGGAGTCCCATTGCGCGGCGTTACGGCCCTCCTTGGAGGAGGGGTAGGTCCGGCCGGTCTTCAGAGCACATGTGACAAATGCCTTTATTCGTTTGCCCGCGCCCCCTTTTTACCGCGACGCGACGGCGACGAGGCACGTATACGCACTCCGCGGAAAGCGTTCTTTTCTCTTCTCCTGGCCATCGTTGCTACAACTCGAGCACGTGCCATTACGAGCTATAGGAAATGTCAATAACCTTCGGCTACGAGGCGATAAAGCCTCCGCTCCTATCATTTTCCGAGACAAAAAAAAATACTGCCAATTTTATGCCTCGATACGCTACATCGCTAGTTGCCCATTAACAAAACTATCTAAACCGGAAAAATGTTCTCACTAAGTAATATTTGTTGTATCTATTTTTTTAATTTGTCAGTAAACTGAATATTAGAAATATAAAATTTTGTTTAAATTATTTTTCCTTCGATAGGAATGAATTCTATTTAAAATACTTTTTACTGCAATAAACTAAATATTGTAAACTAAATATTAGAAATATAAAATATTCTTTAAAATTATTTTTCCTTCGATAGGAATGAATTCGATTTAAAATACTTTTTACTGTAATTTTATTTCACGTTCCATGAATGACTAGGAACTATTTCTCAATGATTAGAAAAAAAAGAAAATTGTAACACTCGGAGCGGAGGCAGAAAATCGAGGGAAATCTATGATTAATTCGAGCCATGAAATCGCATTACCCGTCGCGAACCTTGAGAGTTATTGCAGAATAGGTTCGTTCGTTGACAAATCGAGTTACTCGCGACCCACGAGAGAATCGAGCGAAAGAGAAGGGAGAGAAAAAATAACATCCGGCTTGATCAAGTCTACGTAATATCGAGTTACCCAAGCATCGGTCTGCACTTTTCGTATCCGATATTGACCTCCAATTACCTCCCGATATTCATTAATGAACTCCAGCTTTTCAATGATAAAACATTCAAGAATTAAACGATTATATTCAGATAAGATCCATTGTTTTTTAATTATTGTTATCTAATCCTTAGTGATAAATTTACGATATTTTATCCATTCGCATTGCATGCATTCTTAATTTTTTACATATTTGATTGAAATTTGGAATTGAATTAAAGACTCACGGTTTTGCACCACCAGGATTACAAACGAGGCACGCAGACTTACCTGTAACAAAGAACAAGAATTAATTAGACTTTTTTTTACTCTATAATCAGATTTCAGATTACACTCATTCACAACAGCAAATTTCGTGCACGAGATCGTTAAAGAACCTGAAGCAATTTATTTTTTTCAACCCTTCGTACTCTCCCTTTCCTCGGGACAATTTAACGAGGTGTCACCGCCGCGGCTGTGGGGGGTACCAGCACGCGAGGGTCTTAAAATCATTAATTATTATTTCCCTCATAATTGATATTAACAAACACGGTGTACGTGTACATTATTACGTCGTATATTCGTAGGACATCTCGAGGAAAGGAGACGCGTATCTTACGAGGGTACCGTGTAACGCTAATGGGGCTTAATTGCGACGACAAATTTCCGAACTGACATTCCGCGCATAGTGCTTGCCATTATGCCGGGCGCACATAAACTTCGAGTAATCCACGGGACGAGTGAAAAACGTGATTCCATTGTCGGAACGTCAACACACGTGTCTCGCCTCGCGTATTACTATAAAAATAATCTGATAATTGTCTGGGTTTCGTAAGTCATTATTTTTACTGAAGATTTGCCAATTTTTTCGATGATTTTTCATTCACCAGGAATTTATATATATACAATTTAATTCTACAATTGATGATTTATGATTGAAATATAAGAAAGAATTAATGAGTGTCATATCTTTTTCCTATGTATTCAATTAAAACAAAGCTGTTTTATTTTTAGATTGATTTGATGGATGACTGTTTTTAATCGAGTATAATTTGATTTAGTCGCAGTAGCACGTGGCATATATACAATTGTTTCAATTGAATATTCATAACGTGATAATTATGTAGGATTCATAAGTAATCATCTTTTCCAAAGATTTTAAGATTTCCTCAATAATTTCCATTTATCAAGAATTCACACAAAATTTAATTCAATCATTTATGATTGAAATAATGAAAATTAATTGAAATGTATGACACATGTTTCGCGTGTATTTAATAAAAAGAAGTGAAATTGTTTCACTTTTAGATTGATTCGATGAATGAACGTTTTCTATAATTAAGCCCTAATTAAGTATAATTTGATTATTCATTCGATTTAGTCGTACTAATACGTGGCGCGCATCCAGGTAATCGTTTCAATTGCGATCTTTTCGATTCGGATCTCGAAACGGTAATTGTGTAACGCTGATTCACGATCACCGGGGTAACGCAGCGATAACGTGTATATTCGCAGGCGCAGTTCATTGTAGCGGCCGCGTTACGTAACGACCGTTCCGTGAATGAATCAGAAGTTATGTTCGCGCCGCGACTTTATCTCGAAACTCGCTAGCTTCGCCTTTGGCTGGCTCGCGCCCGTTTTTTTTATTTTCCACGAGTCACGTAATCCTCCTCTTTCGTAGACACAATGACGAACCCCCGTTTCCTCCCCTCGTAGACCCCAACCCATCGGCAACGAACACTATTCAGTCCCAATTAGGAATTTTAATTTCCAATGAGAATAATTAAATCGAAGATAATTGGCGAAATTTATAATTGCATAGAAAACATTTTATCTAATGACTGACGTAATACGTTGATCAATAAAAAGAGTTATCAAACACAAAGGAAAGAATTAATATTCGTCGATTTTAATTAAAGACACCCTCTTGAAATTTTCGCTTAAAATCATTATCAGTTTAATATCGTTTTTTCTCGATTTAATTAATTAATTTAACAACCAGTAAAAAATTTAATTGAGAAATACGAAACCAATAATAGTAATTTTAAGCAAAGGTTTCAGGTGTCTTTTAAGACCGGAAACAGTGTTAACAGACGAGCGAGTTCACGGGTGGCGTTGTTTAGACGGCGGCAGGTGTTCTAGCCGAGCGACGAAAGAATTACAGTTTCGATGATCAGGATTCGACGGTGCATTTCAGGCAGAATTTCGCCGCTCGCCGGAACGAAGGTTGACGTCTTTTTTCACGGCCCTGGCTCTCTGATGATAGTAGTAGCCTTGAGCAGAGAGCGGAGGGAGCCGCTCGGCGGCAAAGCCCGAGCGCAGCAAAGCCGGGCAGAGCGAGCGAGCGAGCAAGCAAGCGTTACAACAACGATGAAGAGGAGGCAGAGTTGCGTGGCGTGTATCTATGTTTAGACAGCCCGGTACGTCACATCCGGTAGTCTGCGCTCCCCTTGATCGTTCGCTTCGCTCCGCTCCACTCTCTTTCCCTCTTCTGTCTTGCGGCCTCCTTCTTCTTCTTCCTCCGACGACGACGTCGTCGTCGTCGTCGCCGGCGACCGCCGCTTCGTTTTCCGTTCCGCGGCTCGTGCATTGTCACGTGCCGTGACTTTGTTTCAACGAACTTCAACATCCTTTCAAACCCATCGTCGATTTCTTGATAATTTGACAAAACAGCATTCACAATACTTAGAATTATAATTTTTTTTTGTATTCCCTTCGCAAAATAATTTCTTTATTTTGCTATAAATTTTACAGTATTAAATTTTATAGTATTTTGTAACATTTTATCTCCTAATTTTAAGAATTCTTGAAATCGGTATAAATATTGTAAATTTCCGGATTAATTAGATAAATTCAATTACAGTTACATTCTGATTACCATATCATTTATCAATCATATCATATGAAACAGAAAAATGATTGGCGTCCCTTGAATGTTCCCTTCGCAAAATAATTTCTTCATTTTAATATAAATTTTACAATATTACATTTTATAGTATTTTCTAACATTTCGTCTCCTAATTTTAGGAATTCTTGAAATCGGTATAAAGATCATAAATTTCCGGATTAATTCTATAAATTCAATTACAGTTACATTCTAATTACCATATGATTTATCCACATGAAACAGAAAAATGATTGGCCTCCTATTGGGGCACTAAAAGCCCGTCGAGGTGGAATTGTTCACAGGAAATCCTCGGCGAGCCTGACCTACGGCAAATTACGGTTGCGACCTTCAAACCGGCGCGATGTTATGATTATCGATCGATTTTTTTAACAGCCCCAAGGCTGACCACATGGGAACTAGGTTCCTCTCTTTTCCTTCGACAACCCGGTACACACAACGTACAATTTCATCAACTCCGTTAATCACGTTAACATTTCAATTTATATGCCCTGACGTTCCAGCAATACCGTTGATTTATCTATACGCGCGTATTCGCGCGCGTGTAAAGATAATTTAAAATATTTAATGAGATCTCCGCGGGCGATAATTTAAAATCCAAATGGAATAATCGACTCGTGACAGTAATTACATATTTCTACGAATCAGCGGGTTCCGCGAAATTAGCCCCTCGTCAAGCCTGTATTAACAATAAATCAGACAATATTTTCCAGCGAGGAAACCTTAAATAAAACCGCGAGGGAACTTATCAATCATTCAGTTCGCAGGACGTATAAACACGTGCTTTTATTCCTGTGTGTGTGTTTTTTTTATATCGTTTCTCAATCGATCGCTAATTAATGCGGGAAACAATTACGGGCGCGCGGGGTATTTAAAACGGGTCGAACATCGGCGCGGGTGCAACCGACGATTTGTGAACGCGAATGGGCATTAATTCCAGTGGCCAATTAAAAAGCGGCGTCGTCGATCCAATTAAAATGTCAAACGGAATGGCCGTACGTACACGCCGGGGCTAGCCGAGCTAGTGTACTCCGTGTGTAGCGCGGCGGAGTAAGTAACGCAGTAAAGTTTTCATTAACGAGAAAGTACTCGCGCGCGCGTAGACTCGGGGCGAGCGCGCGTGTGCGCGCGCGTTAAGAACCTTTCGGCCCTCGACGATACGTACCCGCGTACCCACCGCCGTGCATGTACTACACAGCTCTCGTCGACGTGCGACGTAGACGTCGTCGTCGCCGTCTTCGTCGCACAATGCTCGAGTATTACTACACACGACGGCTCCCGTGTACGCCGCTCGTACTCGCCTACCGAATGACGACCACGCACGAGTACGCCTGATGAAATGTGTGTATGTACTACCGCGTGGACACACGTCGTACTACGTAGTCTCTCTTACAGTAACCGGCTTTGAATTAACCCTGGAACTTACGCTAACCGGCTTTCAATTAACCCGGGAACCACGCTGCTTCCGGTTCGACCCGAAGGCCTGACGACAGACGACCTCGATTACGATTATCCATTAATTTTATTCGTATTTCGAATTTTTACGATTTCTTCAATACTAAATTTATCTGTGATTTACGTATATCTATAGTTACCATTAGGGATCATTTGATCTTATAAAATAATTCGCGACGTAACTTCTGATTTTTAATAAAATAATTAATTAATTACATTTTTTATATATGACTATTTACAGACGCTCAGATGAGCGAAAGAAATAACAATGAATGAACGACCTTGAAGGTAAATTTTGAAATCGCCCAACCCTGAGACAGCTGACCTCAATTACAATTACTCATTAATTTTATTGATATTTCAACTGGTTGCGATTTCTTCAATATTAAATATATCTGTGATTTTCATATATCTATTGTTACCATAAGCGGTCATTCGAACTTATAAAATAATCCGCAATGTAACTTCTGATTTCTAATAAAATAATCAATTAATTACCCTCTCTATATATGAGAGACACTTAGATGAGCGAAAGAAATAACGATGAATGAGCGACTTTTAAAGTAAATTTCGAAGACAGTCATTTGAGCCCGGTTGGTACGTTTAGTGTTATTCTTGTTAGACTGAATTATTGCGGGGGAGTCGTAACTAGCGGAGCATTTGGAATTGGGAAAACAAATGAGTCGCGGATTGATGCACCTCGGTTAGACGTGAATAAACGGGAACTTTCCTCGGACCCTTGAACGGGAATAACGAGTGTTTGTGAACACGGCAGACGATGTATCAAGTGGCTGCTTATGTTTGAATAGATTCCAGTAATGCTGCGTAAAGTTTCGAGTACAAGAAGATACATAATACGTAGATACAGTCTCAAGAGCTGTGCGCAATCGGGCGTACGAATTTAGTTTCGAGGGGCCGTTTCTCATCCCTCCGTTTCTCTATCCTCTCTATAGCCCATATCTTTACTATTCTGAACATCCCCATATAGCCGCTAATAGTATTCTTGCGGCATTCTCAAACAGACGTATACTTGCGAGTCTTATGAGTCGAATATTTTAGTACCTAGCAAATCCAGCTCAAATGATCCTTTTCAAGTCACATGTAAAATTACTTTATATTTTATATACTTATGATTACTTTATATTTCAAAATAAAAATTTTCAAGTCACATGTTAAATTACTTTATATTTTACATACTTATGATTACTTTATGTTTCAAAATTAAAATTACTTTATAATTACTTTATATTTAAAATACTTTAATATATTAAAATTACTTTTAAAATTACTTCATATTTCATATACTTATTAAACGAAGTAATTCGTCACATAATTTTTATTCTGATTTCTAATAACTTCCTTTAACAAGTTAAAAATTCCTTTCTAAAAATCAACGTTTATGTTAAAAGAGGTCAAACGACCTCTTATCTCGTGTTATACGCAAAATGCTGCGTACGTTTAGTGATATTAGTTTGAAATAAGAAATCGGCGGAACACGATTCTCCGAATGAACGCGTCGTTTAGCTTTGACGGATCAACAGTTAGACCTTCGAATGGTTGTATAATAAATCAAGAGTTGAGCTCGTTCGTATTGACTCATCAAACACGAATGCATGACCGATCGGCGATTAATTCAAAGTTTGCGGAACTAGTTTTATGTAAATAAACCCTGGGAATCGGCGCCGGGTTTGGTTGAAAATGTTTCGCGTAGAAAGCAGAGAAAGCGCGCAGTCATCGTGAAGGCAGCCGGTTCTCGCGTGGGCCGCAAGTTTGCAAGAAAGTCGCCCGGAAGGATCGATCGATCGGCAACGTTCCCCGTTGCCGCACGTTCACCGCGGCCACATTATCAAATCGATGGTGCCGCGCTCATCGACCCGTCGCACGTCGCGACGTCCCTCCGTCCGTTGCCTACGTCTTTTCTTGCCGGTCGTTACAATGTTGCTCGCGTTCTGCGTTCACCGTCCGGCCGACCGCGAAACAAAGGAACCCCTCAGAAGAGGTCCTACTTCTAGAAGTCATCGTGACTCTGTAATTCCGAACGATCGCGCCGCGTAATCATATTCGCGTTTATTCAGAACTGAACTTATCCACAAAAATTACTCAAATATCATTCAATGCAAAATTATAATTTGTTGGATTCACGAGAACGAATTTTGATTAGAATAAAATGATTTAGAATTGTTTTATAAAAAGTGTCATGTAATAATTATTCCCATTTCTTCAGAAAAAATCCAGATAAAAATGAATCAAACGCAAGATAATGACAAATTATAATTGATTTGGATATAAATGGTTTTCTGAATACAGAATATTGTCGGATGAAATGATATATAATTGCAGATTTCGCGAATTGCAGGTTTTATAAAAAGTGCCATATAATAATTATTCCAATTTCTTCAGAAAAAATCCAGATAAAAATGAATTAAACGTACGATAATGATAAATTATAATTGATTTGGTTTACAAAAAGGTTTTCTGAATACAGAATATTGCCGGATGAAATGATATATAATTGCAGATTTCGCGATAGGAAGGTAAATTGCATAAAAGCAGCTGGCAAATGATAATGGGGTTTCTTTAGGTGGTCGCCAGACAATATTGCAATCGCGTATGGAGATCTACGGTATAAAACATGGGGAACGGAAGCGGGAAGTTTCTTGCACGCGCGTTCGCGTGCAATTTTGGTACCTTTCTCCCCCGGCTGTCTAACAATATTGCAGTATGGCCAGCAGTCACGATCGAGACCCTCTGAATTTAAGAACACTCCCCTTAACTCCTCGTCGCCGTTTTCGTATACTATGCATTCTACCGCTAAGAAAATGTAGCCAACAAGGTTGAGTCGACCGATCGATATACTGCGTAGTTAAAATGGCAATGGGAGTAGAAGCATTTCTATACTCACAAGTAAACTGAATAAAATAACGCACGTAGTCAATTTTTACAAGAAAAGGAGTCTTTCAATAAAATTTCACATATTCTGGTACTAAACCATAATTACATAGTCCAAGAAAACATTTCTTTTCATTTTTGTTATGCAATATTTTTCATATAAAAAACGTCTTTCAATAAAATTTCACATATTCTGCTACTAAACCATAATTCTATAGTCCAAGAAAACATTTCTTTTCATTTTTGTTATGCAATATCTTTCATATAAAAAATATCTTTTATATTGCAATATCGTTGATATAAAATATAAACCCGGAAGTACAGAATTGCTCTTTGTTCTCGGTCGCAATAAGTGGTTATTGCAAAAAAAATACAGGTAATAAACAATAATTCCGCGAGGGCACGAGCACGACAGTAAGGCATGGTAAATGCAGCCTAGAGTGCAGCAAAATTAATCGGCCCCGTCATTTCGACGATGATATCTGGTCAGGATTTATACTCGCGGCGCATAGTTCTAGCAACAATGCGCCGAACAATATTTCACGCGCATCTTTCGATTTTTAGATCGCTAGCATCCCCGCCTTCTCCTGCCCGGAACCGGAGAGAAATCGTCTATCTGTGCGCGGAGAACTTTCCACGGTGCAACGTAGAACTCGGCGTCGATTTTGTCTGGTACAAAGTAGCGAAACACGTTATCGCGCTGACGAATCGTACTGCGCCCAAGCTACTCGATACGTGCGCTCTGGCTGCTAAATGTATCTACGACGCGGCTTTCCTTATAGAAAGCTGCAAACCTGCCCGCGATACATTTAAACTAAATCGAAATGATAAATGATACCTGACGTCAGGCTTCGGCCTGGGAATCGATCTGAACGCGATTTGCACGTAACAAGTTTTTTATCTGTTACTTCCTTTTAAATGAGAATGAAAATTAAAAATATAAATTGAAATACATAATGAAATAATAATATAAAAATAGAAACCTGAGAAGTTCGAATTATATTTATTTTACAACTAATGAGTACTTGATTTCGTCGAGAACAGAACAGAATTTCCTTGATTTTAGTCAGAAATATTTTTGATCGACTCTTCCCTCTGCGCGGTATGAATTTTTATTTATTTCGCGACAGGGAGGTATTTTCGTCGTTGCGAAAAACATTATCCAGATTGGAAAATGTTCAATTGGCGCAATTCGCAGCGATTAAAATATTGCCGGCCGAAATGCTTTTTCATTAAAAGATACACGCATACGTACACGCGGACGTAAAGCAATCGATTTTAATAACAGGGTCCGACGACCTGTGCAAATTGAAAGTGTTTTAGTACGTTTTTATTTTTCTTTCTTTTTTTACGTTCTTCCTGGCGAACGAAACCGGCCGGTTATTATTTTACGTGAAAAACAATGAGGGATATTATGAAGGATGAAATGAATAATAAAACGTGACGTCAATCATTATGATTCGAGGGCCGGGGACATCATGACCGAGATGTCAACGTCAAACGGCACTCCAAAGAATTTGTGAAATCCCGAATGCGAATAAGGCGGGTTTTTATGCGGAATCAAATATTTAGAGNATATATAATTGCAGATTTCGCGATAGGAAGGTAAATTGCATAAAAGCAGCTGGCAAATGATAATGGGGTTTCTTTAGGTGGTCGCCAGACAATATTGCAATCGCGTATGGAGATCTACGGTATAAAACATGGGGAACGGAAGCGGGAAGTTTCTTGCACGCGCGTTCGCGTGCAATTTTGGTACCTTTCTCCCCCGGCTGTCTAACAATATTGCAGTATGGCCAGCAGTCACGATCGAGACCCTCTGAATTTAAGAACACTCCCCTTAACTCCTCGTCGCCGTTTTCGTATACTATGCATTCTACCGCTAAGAAAATGTAGCCAACAAGGTTGAGTCGACCGATCGATATACTGCGTAGTTAAAATGGCAATGGGAGTAGAAGCATTTCTATACTCACAAGTAAACTGAATAAAATAACGCACGTAGTCAATTTTTACAAGAAAAGGAGTCTTTCAATAAAATTTCACATATTCTGGTACTAAACCATAATTACATAGTCCAAGAAAACATTTCTTTTCATTTTTGTTATGCAATATTTTTCATATAAAAAACGTCTTTCAATAAAATTTCACATATTCTGCTACTAAACCATAATTCTATAGTCCAAGAAAACATTTCTTTTCATTTTTGTTATGCAATATCTTTCATATAAAAAATATCTTTTATATTGCAATATCGTTGATATAAAATATAAACCCGGAAGTACAGAATTGCTCTTTGTTCTCGGTCGCAATAAGTGGTTATTGCAAAAAAAATACAGGTAATAAACAATAATTCCGCGAGGGCACGAGCACGACAGTAAGGCATGGTAAATGCAGCCTAGAGTGCAGCAAAATTAATCGGCCCCGTCATTTCGACGATGATATCTGGTCAGGATTTATACTCGCGGCGCATAGTTCTAGCAACAATGCGCCGAACAATATTTCACGCGCATCTTTCGATTTTTAGATCGCTAGCATCCCCGCCTTCTCCTGCCCGGAACCGGAGAGAAATCGTCTATCTGTGCGCGGAGAACTTTCCACGGTGCAACGTAGAACTCGGCGTCGATTTTGTCTGGTACAAAGTAGCGAAACACGTTATCGCGCTGACGAATCGTACTGCGCCCAAGCTACTCGATACGTGCGCTCTGGCTGCTAAATGTATCTACGACGCGGCTTTCCTTATAGAAAGCTGCAAACCTGCCCGCGATACATTTAAACTAAATCGAAATGATAAATGATACCTGACGTCAGGCTTCGGCCTGGGAATCGATCTGAACGCGATTTGCACGTAACAAGTTTTTTATCTGTTACTTCCTTTTAAATGAGAATGAAAATTAAAAATATAAATTGAAATACATAATGAAATAATAATATAAAAATAGAAACCTGAGAAGTTCGAATTATATTTATTTTACAACTAATGAGTACTTGATTTCGTCGAGAACAGAACAGAATTTCCTTGATTTTAGTCAGAAATATTTTTGATCGACTCTTCCCTCTGCGCGGTATGAATTTTTATTTATTTCGCGACAGGGAGGTATTTTCGTCGTTGCGAAAAACATTATCCAGATTGGAAAATGTTCAATTGGCGCAATTCGCAGCGATTAAAATATTGCCGGCCGAAATGCTTTTTCATTAAAAGATACACGCATACGTACACGCGGACGTAAAGCAATCGATTTTAATAACAGGGTCCGACGACCTGTGCAAATTGAAAGTGTTTTAGTACGTTTTTATTTTTCTTTCTTTTTTTACGTTCTTCCTGGCGAACGAAACCGGCCGGTTATTATTTTACGTGAAAAACAATGAGGGATATTATGAAGGATGAAATGAATAATAAAACGTGACGTCAATCATTATGATTCGAGGGCCGGGGACATCATGACCGAGATGTCAACGTCAAACGGCACTCCAAAGAATTTGTGAAATCCCGAATGCGAATAAGGCGGGTTTTTATGCGGAATCAAATATTTAGAGCAGAGGCTTAAAACGAAATTTATTAAATATTATAGTACGCCTCTTGGCTCTTAGTATTTTACATGTTCTTACTTAATGAGTGGATTTTCAAAATTCACCAAACTTATGTCTCATTAATTGAATAAAATATAAGCTCCAAACGAAATTCATTAAATATTATAATTTGGCTCTTGACCTTCTGTATTGCATGATCTTACATAATACCTACATTTTCAAAATTCATCAAACTTAAGTCTGCATACAAATCTGCAGTCTATTAATTGAATAAATTATTTCAAATATTAAGCGTCCCAATTTCAATCTAAAATAAATCAACTCACAGTTTAACATTAAAAAAACTGGCAAAACAGGTTACTTAATTATGATCGGAAGAAAAATGATGAACGCAATTAAGGGCGAGCGCGTGGTCCACGCGAGATATCAGGAGGTTGAAATTACTCCGTAAGCGTGTCTCCGCGATCGAGTTTCAAGTTTCGTCGCCAAGACAGAGAGAGAGAGAGAGAAAAAGAAAGAGACGGTATGGAAATGGAAAGAAAGGGCAGCGTTTCGTGTCAGCGTTTCTTTCGTAACGGCGCGGCGGCGTGGCGCGTCGCGTCGCGTCGCCGTAGAAGAGAGCCAGCCGTTTTCTACGCCGTCATGAATCGCTCGAGTAGAACGCGCGTCGGTGGCAGCTGGCTGGCCTGGTGGGGCAAGGTGTAGGTCCCGTGACGTAGTAGCACGTATTTCTACTACTACGTTGTAACCTCCGTACATCGGAGCCCTCTCCGCCGCCGGTCCCTCCGCCAACCCCCGTTCCATCCACCCACCGACCGACCCACCCCCGGCCGTGCAGTTCTGTCCGCTCCGGAATCAGTCCTGGTTCTCAACCCTCTCGTGTGTAACCGGAATATGAACAACCACCACCGCCACCCCTCTTGGCCGTACTCTCTCAGCGAGCGAACGAGCGAGCAGGCAAGCCAGCCAGCCAGCCGCCACCTACACCGCCTCCTCTTCTTTCTCCTCCACGTTGCACGTCGTAGCCATGGCAATATTGATCGACCGGCTGGCCGGCCAGCCAGGCGGCCAGACTGGCTGGTATGCTCGGTCTGTGTGCGCTTCCTACGACAGCCAACGAGCTTTCGGGGCCGCCGACGCCTTTCCCCGAGATCCTTCGATCCGCATACCACGTCTCTCTATATAGAGTGTACGTACACGTACACATACGGCCCGATGTTACGCAGCTACGCTGCTCCCTCTCTCTCTCTCTCTCTCTCTCTCTCTCTTTCTTTCTCTCCCTCTCGCTCTCCCTTTACGCCGCCGTATACCGGTTCGCTTCCTTCGTCACAGACCATGGGATCGGGAGACACGCCGAAATTTTCACGCGACCGCCAATGATTTTCCACGCTTGATCTCGCGACAAAGCTACCCCCAGGGATCGACCGTGCGGTGTCACGATTTTTCATCCACGCGAAGTCATTTGACGAAATTTAGTTCGCCCGCTGCCGGCACGCAATCTCGTGCAATCGCTGGTCTCGATTATCGAATTCAGGACTGTTTTATAAACCGAGTTTGGATGTTTCAAACGATTATTTGAGTTACGATTGAATTATTATTTTATGTCATTGTCAGTCATTTAAAATGATACAGAAATGTTTTGAAGATTCAATTTTTTATTGATTTACCAGAGAAAGAAAGTTCTTTCAACAGTGGATAAATTATTTCATATTTAAAAGCATGATAAGAAAAATCATGTAAAAAATTCCTGAATTGTTCAAATAAATATATTATTATAGAATAAAAGCAATTAATTGCTTGGGACGCTTTCTAGGTCTTATTGACCCATTTATGTAGAGAAGAAATAGGAAATTTGAAGTTTATAGCGATTGGTTTGAATCGAGAATCAGCAACGTCCTCGTACAGTCGGTGCATCATGTCAAGAGCGCGCGGAGCCGAGGAAGTGCAAAGTTTCCCGGGGTTTTGAAACTTTGTAAACCTCGACGCGATGCGCCACACCGTAAACCGAACGCGAGGGAAACCTTCTAACACAAGCCCTCCTATTGCTCAATTTCAGATACACCGTTTTTCTCAATGAATCCGCAACGTGTAATCTATCATTTATTTCCTTCTACCTGAATTATGGTGAACGATAATTAAAGGTTTAAAAATGCTCAGATTCATAAAAGCAATTTTAGATTTTCCTGTCTATGATACTAAATTGATTTAAGACGTTGCACGACTCTATCTTTATTTTAATAAATATTGTGCAATAAATGCAAATATAATATTCTCATTTATATATTAAGTCTTTCTATAATTTCTTTCATTTTTTTCAATCT
>SMSR01011969.1:27639-41426 GCA_019453355.1 Ceratina japonica | reverse complement strand
TCTCTCTCTTTCTGTCTAATGTTAATTTCGTCGCCACTATTCGGATCTACATATTCGGTTACCGCCGCGCGAGGCGAGTCTGTTCTCTCGTGAATTGAAAGGTATATTCGACGGCTGCGATTAAGACGGTTCGAGCTTTCTAAACTTGAGTTCACGAGAGAATAGACCAGTTTGCGATCGTTGGCATCTCTCTCTTTCTGTCTAATGTTAATTTCGTCGCCACTATTCGGATCTACATATTCGGTTACCGCCGCGCGAAGCGAGTCTGTTCTCTCGTGAATTGAAAGGTTTATTCGACGACCGCGATTAAGATGGTTCGAGCGTGGCGTTCGGATCGACCGAAAGTAATACCGGCGCTCATTGTTCACGGTTCGCGATCGAGCGAAATTGTTTGCAAAGCCTCGGTGACTTCACAAAGAAAGAACGAGCCGAACGGTGAGTCAGCGAGAGTGTACTCATTTATTGACACGGCCGGCTCCTCGGCCGCTACTAAAAAATCCAATTCCAGAAAGAACGTCGTCGTCGTCGTCGTCTAAATAATTAATTAATTATTTCTGAAGTACTCCAGATACAAGAAAATTGTATAGGAATAGCAGTACCTACAACTTTTATTCGAATCATTTTTCGAAATTATTTACGACTGAGAAATTAGCACTTAAAGGCAAAATTAATAATTTATGTGCAAATAATTTCAGAGATAGAATGAGAAGTTATTGTTATTTCAAATCCATACACTATTAAAGCTTATGCAATTTCTGTTTATTTTTACAAATACGAGGCCACTAGCTTGATTACTTTATTTTACAAGAAACTGTGGTATTGACACGGTAACAACATCATTATAGTAATTTCTAGATAGACAGTTTAAAACGGTCGTCCTTAACATAGATTACACATTTTTTTGCAAACTCAAGAACATGTTAAATTTTTGCAAAAATAAGTATGACGTTGATACTCTTTGCATACTAATGCGATGAACATATACATAAAATGAATGTAAATAAACAGCAAATAAAAAAATGTAATATACAATCATTCTACACATATTACTTCACATCAGTACATAAAAATAATCTAAAGATCAGATTTTTTAATAATTTCGATTATCCGTCATAAAAGAAGGGTTAAGACACCGAAAAAGGGAACGTGGGAGAAGGGGGTTGAAACGTGATATTAACTGCACCCCTGGCTATTTTTCGACTGTTCGGATTCAATTCGTCTCGTAGCGGCCCGGATAAAGAACTCGAGTACGGGGGTGAAAATGACAAGGGATAACGAGGGCGAATGGAACACAGTGTATGAGCTGGCAACGAGCATCAGCCGTGAGTCAGTCGAGCAATTTTCTCAACGACTCCAGCCCCCAAATTTTTTAGGGAAACCCTTTTCCCTCCTAACGCACTGATTTCCTTCAAATATTTCATACATGTCATCTACATCCCGTCCTCGACGCGTTTCGATCGCAATAAACGATTATTAATGGACAGGACAAAATTTATGATGATATAATAGTAAAATATAATATGTAGTTTCGATTAGGAATTAGAAATTTGTGGTATACACGGATTAAAATAAAGATGTAGGAAGTACACGTGGAGATATTTAATAAAAATAGAAAATACAAGGTAAAAGGGGCTAACAATGTCTTTTAGCCTCGTTTTGCAACGTATTTATTGGTCAAGAAGCAACGTTTCTTTGATCGAATCTAACCACATGTCTCAGCGTCTATTGTTCTAAATTTAACTATCGCCACGGCACAGTTCTTTTCCGGCTTACACAAAGCGACTTAAGAAACGCTATTGTTACACGCGCGCCTATCTAGAGACCAACGTCTGCCTTTATCAATAAACATTATCGATCGCCAATTAAATGCACAATTCTGTATAAATTTACACCCTACTATAACATTCCTCGTATCATTCATTTCAATATTTATTTCGATATAAAATATTCATTGAAAACTGAAAACTTTTTTAACTTTTTATCTGAAATTTGATAATCGAGAATTTGTAGCAATTAGGGAATGAGATCTATTAAAAAGCGTGTCGGGCCACGTGGGAGCCAGGTGTGCGGGGCGAGAAAAAATTAGTATTCCCCTGGCGGAGTTTTCGGGTGTCCGTTTAGGTGAATCGGTCGATTTATCTGCTCGGGCTTATCGGGTACGCTTATCATTCAGGTGGCGAGCATTGATATGAAGTGTTTAGTCACCCCGGCTCGAGAGTTAAGGAAAAAGAAAAAAAACAGGAACGAACTCAATAAGAATAGATGGAGCGCACCCAGCGAGTCGATAAAAAAAAGCGAGATACGATAACATATGGACTTGATAACGAGGCGTCTCGGTCCGGGAAAATCTTGGTAAATTTCTGAGAAGCCGGCGCATACGTAAGGCGATTGATAAGGCGAGGGATCCGTTTGTCATTCAATGGATGGAGAATAACGTTGACAGGAAAAGTCGCACGGGTCACTTTTCTAACCCTTTTTTTATTCATGCGCACGATCACGCGGACGATAACGCGATAACAAAAATAGCCGTATGAACGGGTATCTGCGTCTCAACAGAATTTTCAACGTGAATGCACGAACCTAACGTTTCTACTATTCGTTCGATATTATTATCTAATAGCGCCGTCCATGTGCATTTTTACTTTCTATTAAGTAAGCTTGTTACGAGCGTGAGTAATGATCGGCCGAAACGTCCTTGTCACTTGGTATAATCGTCGCATTGTGTACAGTCGTAATTTCGGATTAGGTCAGCCTTGCGTCGCGACTTTACGTGTCGAACCACAATTTACTTTAACTCTTGCATGTCTCGACGTGTAAACACGCGACAAAAACATATTATATGAGTATAAAAAAATATACTAAAAATAAAAAATCGATGTCTACAAAAGTAGAATCTTATAAAAAGCCGGCTTCTCAGAAAATCTGCTGCATTCACGAGTACGAAGTAGCCTAAATAGCGGCAAGACTTAATAATTGCAAACGAGAGCAAATTTTAAAAAAAATCAGTCATCAAGTGCGATGATATAAAAATTAAATTGGAGTAAGACTTGATTTTGATTAAATAAATGAAGTGGGACTGATGTTGATGATTTGGGCGAGTAGTGCATTAATAATTGCAAAGGAGAGCCAATTTAAAAAAAAAACAATCATCAAGTGCGATGATATAAAAATTAAATTGGAGTAAGACTTGATTTTGATTAAATAAATGAAGTGGGACTGATGTTGATGATTTGGGCGAGTAGTGCATTAATAATTGCAAAAGAGAGCCAATTTAAAAAAAAAAAACAATTATCAAGTGCAATGTTATAATAATTAAATTGGAGTAGGACTTGATTTCGATTAAATAAATGAAGTAGGATTGGTGTTGATGATTTTGGCGAGTAGTGCATTAATAATTGCAAAGAAGAGCAAATTTAAAAAAGAATCAATCAACAAATGCGATGATATAAAAATTAAATTGGAGTAGAACTTGATTTCGTTTAAATAAATGAAGTGGGATTGGTGTTGATGATTTGGGCGAGTAGTGCATTAAATTCATGTATCCGGGAACGCCCCGATCAATGACAGGAGGTTCAGGAGCCGTGAACGAGGGGATGCTGATTTATTTGAGTGGTCCATGCTGTCTGCTCGTGCCACGAATAGCCCACGGAATCATACCGGTACAACGCGGCGACTGTGACTCATGAGTAGTAGGAAACGGCTACGTTTTTGAAGGACGACTTTCAGACCGCCATGGCATGGCCATTCCCGCATTCTTTACACGTCCAAGCACCGGCTCTGATTCATTTAAAGCTAACAACCCCGCGACCCTGATCATTCCTCCTCTTTCGCGAATCCATTTTCATTAAATCAGTCCTCAGTTTAGTATAAAATTAGTATAAAATACCACATTTAGAAGAAATGGCCACCAACAGCACAAATGAGGCCAATTTTTTTATTATAATAAAATATGGCATAATTGTGACTAGTATAATAACTCAAATTGGATGACTTCGTGTAGAATTGCATTTAGCATTGTCCATTTTCATGCAACTGGGATGCAAGATTGTTTACTCGTTAATTTTAGTTGAGAGAAATGAGTCACGTTCCGGCACCAAGCGACGGTTTATTTTTATTAATATTTTTATTCCACCTCGTCGCCAACTCGCTAATCTCCGCGAGATACCGGCTTAAGTCCTGACTCAACTATTTGTATAAGTTTTTGAAATTTCCTCGGGAAGTTGTGTCGTCGCTTTTTCAGGCGTTTGCTCTTCGCGCGAGGCGTGAAGCAATGTTCATAACAAATGACTAACGCTGCAAAATTCTGTTACATTGTTGAAGCGAGCGCATTTTTGAGAGAGTACTAAATTGTTCTTCGATGCTGCGTTTATAGAAAATGACTAACGCCGCAGCCTCGATTCGTAGCAGAGCGTCTACGTTAAATAGCACATTGTCGATTTGTTTATAGAGAGATTGTTGAATGTATATACAATAGACTGCAATTTGCTGATATTTAAATGATAAAAGAATTTGAAACTGGTGTAAATGTTTGCTTAAAAATCTCCAGTCTATTAATCACGTTATTATACAAAATAGTTCTGCATGCTTGAGTAGTTGTTTTTTTACAGAAACTTGAAAAATGGTAGCAGCTGTCATTTGCATTAAAAAGCTCGCGTTTCTCCGACGTCTAAGTTAAGAACACGCGATTGAGTCGATAGTTATAGTATATAATTTAGAAAAGTATTCTAATAATAAAATTGGTTAGATCTCGATTACTTCCTAATTATGAATTTGGTTTTTACAGAAAAAATGCTGATTCATGATTAAAATGCCTCGTTTTATCAGCTGGCCGTCCCTCCGTCGACGTTTCACGTTTTCACGAGAGAAAGTCGACTATTTTAGAAAATATCAGACGAGCGTGTTTGATAAACACTCTGTGTCACGGTATCACATTCGTTAAAAAGCATTACGTTACACATGTGANAATGGTAGCAGCTGTCATTTGCATTAAAAAGCTCGCGTTTCTCCGACGTCTAAGTTAAGAACACGCGATTGAGTCGATAGTTATAGTATATAATTTAGAAAAGTATTCTAATAATAAAATTGGTTAGATCTCGATTACTTCCTAATTATGAATTTGGTTTTTACAGAAAAAATGCTGATTCATGATTAAAATGCCTCGTTTTATCAGCTGGCCGTCCCTCCGTCGACGTTTCACGTTTTCACGAGAGAAAGTCGACTATTTTAGAAAATATCAGACGAGCGTGTTTGATAAACACTCTGTGTCACGGTATCACATTCGTTAAAAAGCATTACGTTACACATGTGAAACGTCGATTGCCATGAATCTCGTTAAAGATTTACCAGCACGCACGTATATGTGCATACCCTTTCCAAAGTTAAGATAGTATGAAGAATATATTAAGAAATTTATTGACACTTTCGCCAGATAAACTTGTCTTAACGTCCACATGATAAACACTATGTGTCATGCTTTCACATTCATTAAATGGCATTACAATTACAAATGTGAAACGTCGATTACAATAAATTTTATTACAGATTCAGTGACATAAATATCTTTGCTGATATAAGGACACGTTGTATAAAGAATATATCCAGGATATTATAGTTATATTAAATGTTTGCTCAAGATTCAATTGCGCACATTTGATTGCATGATTTAACCATGAAATCGAGTTCACGGGGGAGCGAAGCGGCCAGGTTTAATTGGCAATTCAGGAGTCACTGTGCGCCCTTTTGCTTAAATCATGTTGTCAGATTAGTTCGGTGCATGTATGTACGTAAGAGTACCCGCATAGAGGAACGACGACACCGGAGCAATCAATATTTCCGAGCAACTTGCGGGCAAACTAATTGCGTCAATTTACATTAATTTCAGCCACGTTACCGAGCGGACGTCATCGCGCAGCGAATTACTTGTACTTTCAATTAGCCACTGTTTGATTACAGACAATGACTCACCGCGAATCTGACTTAATAACTCATTGGCGGACGATGTTGTTCGAGGCCTCGGAAGAGAAAGATCGTCTTTGCACTCGATACTTTTAAATGAGCAACGAGACAAAAATTCGTCGGTCCTTCGAAGGGCTCTCACCCTCTTAGGGACACTATCACCGGATTCCAGGAATTCCTTGTTATCCTCTCCCCGATAGCCCGTAAAACGAATTTAAAAACTTTATCTCTCGCCTTCAAATTCTTATTAATACTCGGACTGGGTGTCTGCGGCGGCTTATCGTCCGGGGACGGTCCCAATTACGCTCGGAATTCCCGAGAGAGGAGAAGAGAAAAAGGAGAGGCGGAGCAGAACTCGGGTAGCCCGGTTGTCGCGGGAAGGATTTCACGGAAGTCCCTTTTACCGGGCTTGATTTATGCTCAGCCACCGATTGCTACCTATGCGCAGCAAGCTTGTAACCGCGTGTAACAACGCTCGGGCAATCGATATCGCCAATTGGAATACGAAGAAGCTACCCTCCTGTTCGCGTGTATCGCCTTTCGAGGAAAGCTGATTTATTTGTTTGATTTCAAGAGTACAAGCTGCCCGTGCTATGATTTACCGGTGTGTAAACGCGGTAGTAAAGGGTGGAAATCGGTCTACTTGTTATCGATCTACCAATAAATTTATCGATCTTCCAATGTATTAACTTAAAATGGAATTATTGTTATAATTTTTAATTTTCTTTTTTTAATATTCTTGAAACGTCGCCTGAGATTTACAGAATATTGTCTAAAAAATTGAACAACTTTCAACTATGATTTAGTGGTGTGCAATCTTGGTAATAAAGGGTGGAAATCATTCTACTTGTTATCGATCCAAATTTATTGATCTTCGTTATTAATCTACTAACTTAAATGGATTTATTATATAATTTTTAATTTCCTTTTTTTAATATTCTTGAAACGTTGCCTGAGATTTACAGAATATTGTCTAAAAAATGGTACTACTTTCAATTATGATTTACTGTGTGTAAATTCGATAATAAAGGGTGGAAATCATTTTATTTGCTATCGATGTGAATTTATTGATCTCCATTACTAATCTACTAACTTAAAATGGAATTATTACATAATTTCTAATTTTCTTCTTTTTCTAATATTCTTAAAACGTTGCCTGAGATTTACAGAATATTGTCTAAAAAATGGAACTACTTTCAATTATGATTTACTGGTGTGTAAATTTGATAATAAAGGGTGGAAATCATTCTACTTGCTATCGATGTAAATTTATTGATTTTCATTACTAATCTACTAACTTAAAATGGAATTATTATATAATTTCTAATTTGCTTCTTTTTCTAATATTCTTAAAACGTTGCCTGAGATTTACAGAATATTGTCTAAAAAATGGTACTACTTTCAATTATGATTTACTGGTGTGTAAATTCGATAATAAAGGGTGGAAATCATTCTACTTGCTATCGATGTAAATTTATTGATTTTCATTACTAATCTACTAACTTAAAATGGAATTATTACATAATTTCTAATTTTCTTCTTTTTCTAATATTATTAAAACGTTGCCTGAGATTTACAGAATATTGTCTAAAAAATGGAACTACTTTCAACTATGATTTAGTGGTGTGCAATCTTGGTAATAAAGGGTGGAAATCGTTCTACTTGCCATCGATGTAAATTTGATCTCCGTTACTAATCTACTAACTTAAAATAGATTTATTATGAAATCCTTAATTTTCTTTTTTTAATATTCTTGAAACGTCGCCTGAGATGTACAGAATACTGTCTAACAAATGGAAGTACTTTCAACAATTGCGAAATCAATTTGAAAATTGCATATTCTATTCGAATTGCATAGAAATTTCTATTGACTTTATTCGTTATTTGGATAGTTTATCTGCGAAGCCAAGAAGCCAAACACGGGACAGACACGCTTAGGCCGGGCATGTAAACGTATTACAGAGGATGTGGAAATCGGTTAGGTAGCACGGTCGTTCGAGAGAGGTGAGGCGCGGCGAAGGTGTGAAGGCCACGCGAGGAAAGCAACCCGCATTGTGAACCGCCCTTTCGCTCCCCTCAAGCCCCCTTTCGGAGTCGTTTCTCGTGTGCAGGTCTGCCAATGAACGGCATTCCAACGGCATCTCGACTCGTTCATTGTCGACCTGCCCCCCCGCCGCACCCCTTGCCCTGGACACTTTCGATCAATCCGGTCTTCACCTAAACGCTACCTGTTGTCACCTTGCACCTGGATTGATACCGACCTTCCCTTTACTCACTTCCTTCGTCCCATTCATTTCCTCCACTCCGTCGCATTCACGCATTTTTTTTATTTTTCAAAGAACATCAAAATTTATTCGATTTCCTTTTATTTATATTATTAAATATATTAAAGAACACAAAAGATCATAAAAATTATTCAATTTCCTTTTATTTATATTATTAAATATATTAAAGAACACAAAAGATCATAAAAATTATTCAATTTCCTTTCATTTATTTTGTTAGTTTTATTTCTACTTTTTTATAGTATTATCTGCTTCGAGCTTTTCTTAATTTATCATTTTCTAAGAATAATTGTAAGATTGCATCGGTTCTCGTTAACAATAGGCTTAGAAATTCGTAACCTGTTGACACTTGATAATTTATGACGAACAATCGCGATTCAAGCTGTTGACTCTACATCGAACGCGAGGTAAATCATGATAGAAATTTTTACCAGGGATTGACATTACAGCGAGCGCACAATGCTCATTGAAAGCTCGCTCGCTTGAACCTTTAAATTTCATCAATTTGCCAGCCCGTTCTCCACGCAACACCCATTGTGCGTGAGAGCCTATCATCGGTCCAATCAACAGCAAACCGTTTCACGTCGTCTATTACTCTCTTCTCGTCAGTTATAGATTTTTAAATCGATATTTCTATACTCGAGTTCACGAGAGAACATACTTGCACAAAGATATCAGTTTTCTATTATTGGCATCTCTCTTTTTTTTGTTTAATTAATTTGTTCATCATGTAATTCAGTACTCAAAGAGTTAATGCTGTCAATTTCGTCGCCACGAGAGAATAGACTTGCACAAAGATCAGTTTTCGATTATTGGCATCTCCCTTTTTTTTTGTTTAATTAATTTGTTCTTCATGTAATTCAGTACTCAAAGAGTTAATGCTGTCAATTTCGTCGCCACGAGAGAATAGACTTGCACAAAGATCAGTTTTCGATTATTGGCATCTCTCTTTTTTTTGTTTAATTAATTTGTTCATCATGTTATGTAATTCAGTACTCAAAGAGTTAATACTGTCAATTTCGTCATCACTACTTGGATCCACGTATTCAGTTACCCCCGTTACCTCCAAGCCGCGCGAACTGAGACTGTTCTCTCGTGAACTCAGGCCATAGTCGACGACCGCGATTAAGACGGTCGAGCTTTCTAAACTTGAGTTCACGAGAGAATAGACCAGTTTTCGATCATTGGCATCTCTCTCTTTGTGTCAAATGTTGTCAATTTCGTCACCACTATTCGGATCTACATATTCGGTTACCGCCGCGCGAAGCGAGTCTGTTCTCTCGTGAATTGAAAGGTATATTCGACGGCTGCGATTAAGACGGTTCGAGCTTTCTAAACTTGAGTTCACGAGAGAATAGACCAGTTTTCGATCATTGGCATCTCTCTCTTTCTGTCTAATGTTAATTTCGTCGCCACTATTCGGATCTACATATTCGGTTACCGCCGCGCGAAGCGAGTCTGTTCTCTCGTGAATTGAAAGGTTTATTCGACGACCGCGATTAAGATGGTTCGAGCGTGGCGTTCGGATCGACCGAAAGTAATACCGGCGCTCATTGTTCACGGTTCGCGATCGAGCGAAATTGTTTGCAAAGCCTCGGTGACTTCACAAAGAAAGAACGAGCCGAACGGTGAGTCAGCGAGAGTGTACTCATTTATTGACACGGCCGGCTCCTCGGCCGCTACTAAAAAATCCAATTCCAGAAAGAACGTCGTCGTCGTCGTCGTCGTCCCTGTCGATGGGACGCGTTACGTCCAGTGATATCATCTCTCCAAAATCGTCGACGCGCGATGACAAAGACTCCTACTCTCCGCGCATGATAATCGCTCGCTTAATCTCTGACATAAGCTTCTAAGTTGACTCACGTGGCTCGAGTTAAAAACCGAGTCTTTCAAAACGGATTTCGTCGTTCGATTACTAATCCTCCAAAGGCGAACGTTCGTCCGAGAGAAAGGAGAGTTCCGTTTCTATACTTGAATTCACGAGAGAACAGACTCGCGCAAAGACTGCTAATTTATTTTAAAGCTGATCTCTAATTTGTAAAAGAAAAGTCTGAGACAATGGTGGGTAAAGGCGTCGCGAGAGGCTTAATAAAACGGGGTTCGTCGACCCAGCCAGCGCACCAGCTGACGACGACGCCTAGCCTCGGCGTCCAGAGCATCGCCGGCTCCTTTCATCCCGCTCGATGATTCACTCTCTCTCCCCGTTCCCCAAAGCGAACGGGAGACGAAGGACAACCGCGACGAGGCCGCGTGTGCAGCTCGCCACGCTTCTTTTTCTGTCTGGATCCACCGATATAATTCGCAGCTCGCCGCTCTCGTCCTTAGCTTCTTAAAGGGAAGACGAGTCTAAGCAACGGCGGAGAAAATCGGCAAGAGGTGTTATTGCGGAGGAATGATCGAGGGAACGGTGTCTGGCCGGCTTTTATTTGGCAGCACAGAGACGATGACCTCACTGCTCATTAATGCTCGCCAAGCCTGCTAAATCGGGCCTCTGCCGCTGACGAATCTGGCACGGTGTCCGCAACGCGCGGACACCTCCGGAAAAATGTGCCTCGTTCGTTTCAAAGTTTCCCACCCGGTCACCGGCTCCCGACCAAATTAGAATTACACCGGTTTCCCCGATTTGGGTAATCAAATCCTGATTGCACCAATCAATAAAATATATGCCTACTAAATGCATAAGATGAATCAGCAGGATAATGGTATTTACAAGATCTAATAAAAAAGTTTACAGAAAATTAAATACGAGATTTATCAATTATTTAAGATTATTAGGATTTCTTCATTTCGTACATTCTTCAATTTGTAAAAATTAGGTAAATCAAATAAATTGTTGCAATAAAATGGATAATTTTAATCAAGGTTTCATTGAATCGAAATGAATATTAAATTAAAATGAATTAATGTATTTTTAAAATAAAATTTCCACGACTTATGTAAATAAATTGAATCCTCTTATTAAATACAAGATTTATCAACTATTTAAGATTATTAATATTCCGCCATTTCATATATTCTTAAATTTTTCAAAATTAGATAAATCAGATAAATTATTGCAAAGAATGGATAATTTTAATCAAGGTTTCATTGAATCAAAATAAATATTCAATTAAAATAAATGAATGTATTTTTAAAATGAAATTTCCACGACTTACATAAATAAACCGAGTCCTCTTAATTTGTTGGTATTTCCTAGTACTTGTATCAATTCGAATTCTATTTCCATTTATGATTCACAGTCCCGCAATTCCTGTCCAATCTCTCCCTGTTTCGCGTCCCGTACGAGTGCCAAATGGGCATCGCGTGGAATATAGAGGAACAAGAGTAGAAACACGTGTCTCGGAGTACAATAAGCCGGCAGAATTTGGCGATGACCGGTCAACTGGTGCCAGCCAGCTTCTCTAAGTAGGGAAACGCGTGGCGTTGACACGCGAGTGACAGCCGTTCTCCGTCGTCTCTCGGTCGCAATTTTCGCGGTGGAACAGGTCGATCGAACGCGGTTCCCGGCTCGGCCTCAAGATTTCCGTTCCGCTCTGATTCCCTTACTTTCACCAGCCATCGATTAAAAAGCACGGCTGCACGCGAAATCGATGCGACAGTGGACAACGACACGGAAAGCTCGATTTGCAATCCATTTTCAAATTATCCAATAAATCATCTTAGAGAATAGAAACTTGATCATCTGAGGGGAACGTAGAAATGAAATAGAAAAAAAAGAACGAAAATGGCAAATTGTTTTCACTTTAGAAAATGTAAATTATTGCCCTGGTATTAATTTGTTTACTGATAAGCATTTTAGTACATTTTATGAAATCAAAGATCTGCAGTAAAATTAATAAAAGATTTCAAATAGATTCACCTAATACACGTTTAACTTGAACGTATTTGCATCAGAGATTTTCACGTAAGATCCTTAGAGATGAGAGATGATCTCAGGAAGTGGTTCGGTCCAGGAGGAGCAAGTGGATTTGGCAGCGAGAACGACAACGACGCGATCGGGTGAGTCAGAGAGAAAGTAAGAGTCAAGTCGCTTTGGCGATTCGACGGTTTGACGGGCCCCGGGGAGAGAACAGGCTACGGGCACGGATTAGAAACGCGATTCCAACGCGGGGCCATCGTCCGCTGCGACTCGCCGCCGCGATGCAAAGTCGCTCCGTCGCGGCAGTTTCGCTCCATAAATTCGACAAAACGCTCCAACCGCGGATTCCCGTAATCGCCGTAATAAAATTCCCCCCCGGCTGGTTCCCCACCGGCGATTACGGAGACAGTGATTGCTCAATTTAGTCGGACAATTTGCGTCCCCCTAATCTCGAATCGGATCAGAGAAATTCTAAAGTATTTCAGTAAAACCATATTTTGCACTTTTTTATTTGGTTAGCAATAAAATGTAATAAAAAAACGTGAAAATTTTACGACGTAAAGAATCAAGTGACTATCCCAGTCCCATAAGATGTAAGAACGTAATTCTAGCCTCATAGAGACTAGCATTCCTTCTGACGCAATGTTAGGATTCAGTTTGATCAATGCGGAAGACACGCTCGCAGCGAGTGTTCCATCGAGTGAAAGGATGTGAAAAAAAGTATCTTGAAAAAGCGAGATCTCACACTGCGACAATCGAAGGAAACGAGCTATACAATTCTCCTCTATGGAAATAAGTATCGCTTTTCTCTGAGAATGTGAAGTGTGTGCAACGATATAGAGCGTGTGCTTCAACTTGTATGCAGGCACGTAATTGCGCTCAGCATCAAACAAGAATAATCGAACGATGCGTCATGCTCAGCGATATTTTTCTCGACGCGAGGGGAACGAGAATTGGAGCCGGGAAAATAATGAACGAATGCCGGAGAAATTATCGAGACGCCGATCAATTACATTGAACGATGATAAAAATAATGAATAATTAAATTAAATTAAATTGAATGAAATTAAATTATTTATTACACGGACATAAGTCGATTATGACAGTAGATATAAATCTATAAAATAATCAACGACCATAAAAAGATGAACAAAAGAAATTCAAGAAAATATACATAAGTTTAAATAAACATAAAAAAGAAAAAAGATTGAAAGGAATAAAAATTACTCAAATTAAGTGACTGCACATTTAAAATCCCTTTACCTCCAGATTAGAATTTAGAAACCATCGATAAGAAAATAAATATGCAAATATATGCACTTCGATCAGTATATAAATTTTATTTGTCAAATTCATGCGTACGACAGAATTTTAAGTTAAATTCTGCAGTCGTAGGAGATTTTACAGTTGAGCACGTGCAATTTTGAAATAACGTGGAGGCTAATTAAAAGGTTAGAACGATCGAGTTGGACGGAATTCGTTGAATTGAATTTTTCCCCCGAGAGATTCGAGAGGTGCTCGATCCGCGATGCGGGCAGGCACGCAACGAAACACGCGCGCAATCCTAATCACTTTTGAGAGCCGAGCCAGGGAACTTATTCGGTGGCGCTACGCGTTCGCATCTCGACGCGCCGCGGATTACCAAACGATGCGTCACGCGAGCTTTCCCATTTCAGAGACGAAAGCTC
>SMSR01011969.1:7837-26253 GCA_019453355.1 Ceratina japonica | reverse complement strand
GTGCAATTTTGAAATAACGTGGAGGCTAATTAAAAGGTTAGAACGATCGAGTTGGACGGAATTCGTTGAATTGAATTTTTCCCCCGAGAGATTCGAGAGGTGCTCGATCCGCGATGCGGGCAGGCACGCAACGAAACACGCGCGCAATCCTAATCACTTTTGAGAGCCGAGCCAGGGAACTTATTCGGTGGCGCTACGCGTTCGCATCTCGACGCGCCGCGGATTACCAAACGATGCGTCACGCGAGCTTTCCCATTTCAGAGACGAAAGCTCGACAGATTAAACGTAGGTTCCTAGATTCCTCAATCGAGAGTACACTCTCGTTTCTAATCGATTAGACGTCTAATGAAAAGTGAAACAGATTGTAAGACACGAAATACGCCAGAGACTTATTACTATTTTTTAATTTTGTCCCCTTAGGAGAAATTAACACGATCCAGAGTTAGTCATGAATCATTGTCTCGAGCCGTAGGAGCTGACAGTTGTCGAGGGTGTCCGTAAGCGAGCAGAGATCCGGGTTTCGAAAGCTGAGCCAGGATGTTGCAGATTTAGCATTCGATAGCGTTTCAAACGAACCACGAAGAGAAGAAAGCCGATGCGACTCTGATTAAACCAGCAAATAGCTGAAGATGTAACAGAACGCAGCGCTGCGTGCAACGGTTATGAAACATCGGAGGAAGGATGACTATGATGAACAGGCTCTGTCCTAATCGCTCGAGGAGGAGTTCCGTCGCGATTCCGCTTAGAAGTGTCGTCATCGATGCCGATTCTTTTCCTCGAGAATCGCGTCATGCGTCTGTTGAGCGATATTTTGTTTAACCGTCACGAGATTAGCGCATGTTTATCTAGTGATAGCCAATTCCATGAACGAGTGACTACACCACGCGCCGCTGGTAACTCATGGCTGCAGGTGATGATCACTAGATTACGTATTTCTATGCAATACTCCTATAAAAAATATGTACGGTATCGATTTAAAAATTTTTATCATGTCAGTAATGTGATATGCAATCAGTTCTATTTGTACAAAAATTTAATCTCGCCCGAAAAGGACAAAATAAAAAGTGATTCCCTGCGTGGGTGGGACTTTTGAATATAACACGAGATTAAAAATGTGTTCTTTATAACAGGAATTAATCTTCCCTTTAAATCGTACAATTTATTAATTTCAAGAGAAATTAGGAAGAGTTTTGTAATTTATAGAATTATTGGGTAATGATTGCAGGTTTTGTCAATGGATTTCTTATCTAACATGCGCAATCAGTTGTCAACCCAATAATTCTATAAATTACGAAACTCTTTCTAATTTCAAAATTAATAAATTGTACGATTTAAAGAGAAGATTAATTTCTGTTATAAAGAACACGTTTTTAATCTCGTGTTAAATTAATAAGTTCCACCCACGCAAGGATGCTTTCAGAGAGGATTAAGAGGCTGACGAATGAAAAGGGCTCCATTTCGATGGAGATTCCTGGAGTTCGGTCAAGCGAGCATTACCGAAGAAGACAGAGCTCGAAAACCAGACGAGTATTTAGTATCTAGTAATCTAGTGGTCGACTATGCATCATCCGAGGGCCATATGTGCGTGGCGATTCGGTTCACGCGTGAATTACGCATCATCGTCGAGAGAAGTCCGTATTCAGTCCAGAATTGTGGTCAGGGATCGTGAAATGGTCCAGCAATGATTAGAAATAGGGAAATAGGGGAAGATATCGGTCGAATAGGCAAAGAAAATTATGTTTATGCATCAAAAGTGAAGTGGAATAATAAAAAAAAAATAAAATTAGAAAAGACGCTATTATAGATATTAAAATAAAATAGATATTAAAATAAAAAAGATGCTATTATTAATACGAATAAAAATTGAATATGAATAATTGAAACTCTTGAAATTAGATACACTCGAGAAATGAGTCAACGAAATCTGTACCGCATCCGAAATGGTCCGGGGGGTGGCAGAAATCGGCGAAGGGGTGGCGGAGGAGAAACAATGGAACGCGCACACGTCATACGCATTCGATGAATAAGCCGGTGAATTAGGGGCAGGCGCGAGGGGGCGAAGGGGGTGGTCGAAGGTATCAAAGGGAACGACAGGGGTAAAAAATAAGGGCGGGGGGGCAAGCCGCGTGTGCGCCGGACACACGTTAGTCATTGATACACTTTAAACCGAGCTTCCACCAGCGGATGACTCATATATAATAATCGTCATCGACAGCTGATCCAGATGCGTAGCGCCCAGTGTTTCTTCCTTCGTCGGAGCGACGATTAGCCCTCGAGGGGTGGTTCGATCCCCGCCGCCCTCCCCGCAAACCTCCTGTCTCTCGCAGGATGCTGCGCTCGAGGGAAAAGCGTACAAAAGCAAAATATAGCCGTTCCGGCGGGCGCCCCCTCCGCGGCTACCCTTTTTCGGTTCCCTGCCATGCGGGGTGGCCCCGCTCAAAAAGCGATGACTAATTCATTAAAGGCTGCGTCGCGACGCGACGCAACGCGACGCAGCCTTCACGCTTCCACGCTTTCCCGATTTTCAATTTGATCGAGGGGGGCGAGTCCCACCGGGCGCTGATCGACCTAATAAGAACCCGGCCCTATCCGCTTTCTCTCTCTGCCTCTGCTCGTCCTACTATTTTTTTCACGGCACCCATTCGACCCGACGACGACGATGATTCAACCGGCCGACCGTTTGATGCGACGCCTCTTTTGTCACCGACTAGGCAGTGTGTATTTGGACTGCTTTGTTGGACGGCTCGATGAATGATTCGATGCATGGGAGAAAGTCCTAACCCGGAGGGATGTGAGTTCTCCGCTCGCGATTAGGGATTACGAGTTAGATCCTTCTTGTCTCGTATCTAATTATCAGTAGCATTTGCTGGGGCTCAGGATAATTGATCTATGAATTATTATCGGAGAAATTTAATTTTAAATAAAACTTTGATATTGTTCAGATGATCTATTCATTCTGATGGACAAGATATTGTCCATTTTTTAAATTCTGATACGATACTTCACATACATTATAGGATTCCATTTACCTGATTCCTATATTGACTTACATACTTGTAATGTATAAGAACGTACAGGTTTATTAATACTCGAGAATCGGAAACCTTCGACTTTCTAATTATGATAACGATAGCAGCTTAAGGTTTTCTCAGAATTACCTATCGCATGAGCAGAACGACTGAATGGCAAAACACACTGAATGAAAGGTTTCGTCGAGCGGTCGCGTCGCGTCGGTCAGGGCATCGCGTAATGCAATTTGCATGAATTACAATGACAGAGGTTCTCCTCCGTCTGCGAAACGCGTGCGCAAAATAAAACCAGCTCATGTCAAAAGGTAACATTATTTATAGAATTAAACCATGTACCCCATTTTTTACGAATTTATCAAAGTTTGCCAATTCATTTATTTCAAGTCTTCAATGTAATATTTCCTGTATTTATTTTTATCAAATAAATTACGAAGTTGAAAATTGAAGAGAATTATTAATTATTAAGAAGAATCGATGATTCTAATTTAGGACGATTAAACAGAATGGCATTCTAATGGCCATTAAATCGTTCTGTTTTATTATCCTTAAACTCTGATAAACTCAATCAGTTCTATGTTCTCCTATCAATAGTTTGAGTCAATCTGGAGAACGAAGTGAAACGTTAAGTGGCGCGGGCAGCCGTGTACATACTTTTTTTTATGAGCTTCCTCTGGGGTGTTTTATGGCCGATTCTCGAGCCGTAAAATGGTTTAAAAGCCTGTTAGAATTCCACAGATTGCGGTGCTCGGCTCGTTTTTTATATCACGGTTACAATTTAATTCTCCCGTTCTCCCGTCGGTCACAGATCACGCTGTATAACGCAAACGTAATAAATTATCATCGACAGCTCGCCGGACCGATGCATATTTATGCGTGACGTACGCATCGTCCTTCCTTCTTATCGCGTCAGAAGGACGACCGTATCGCCAGTAAAGACGGGGGGAGGGAGAGACAATTACGTGCAACGATCGATCGATCCGCGATGATTCATCCCCGTTCGCCATCGATAAAATTATTATTTGCCTTCGCTCGTTTGTTATTCGCCTGATACGTAATCTTTTTGGAAAAATATTTTCCCCACGGCTCTTGTCAATAAAGCTGGGGTGGGTATCAATAATTTGGATTACCGAGGTCATCAGAACCGATATCACCTGTTCTTTGTTTCAAAATCTTGAATCAGATAATTTTTTATATTACGAGACTTCAATATTTCCAGACGTTACAAGAATTTTTAATCAATTAATTACTGAAGGACAAAGCATGGAATTCAATGAAAAATCATTATATCATGACTATAGTTTTTACGCAACATTAAATATAATAATATAAAATGTTAACATATATACAATATTAAAAACTGCAGTTAAACCGCAATAATTACGTAATGAAAAAGAATGACGAACACATTTTTTTAAATCGTCATCGTGAATAATTTATTCGCTATGAATCCCGGCGATTATGATTATCGCACTCCGAACGTCAGTGAATGATTAGGATGGATCGTTTGTTCACCCCAGGTTTGAAAAGTCGCGATAAGGGGTCGGCCGATCGGAGAATGGGAGTTGTCAGTTTGTAAGATCGGATCTCGGTTTCCGTGGGCGACGTTGACGTTCCACGAGGACGGGTATAATTCAACGTTAACGTAGCGGAAGCGGCGATAAAACGGTCGCGGGCCAGATAGTTCGCAAGAATGAACGCGCGATTACGAAGTCTCAATGAGAATGGCCACCTCGGTTACGACGGGACGCGCCGGAAACCCGCGGGAGATAACGCGAAAGTTACGCTCGCGATTCCTACACGCCTCGCTACATACCGATTTATTACTAAGCTGCCGATTTTTCATAAAATAATTCAAGAAATAAAATCAGCTATTAAGTTATTTTTGACCGGTTGGCAGAAAATCAATTTTCGGTTTTTATAACGTCATTTATTGGTGAAAACCGAAATTACTTTTTTACTAATTCAATATATTTATTGAAAAAAGGAGAATTTTTGCTATTTAATTAACGCAAATTTAATTACATAAAAATGTAAATGAAATTTTTGTTAAAACGTGAGTTATCTCTTGTTATCAATTGGAATAATTGCGGATTGGTGAAAACCGAAATTACTTTTTTACTAATTCAATATATTTATTGAAAAAAGGAGAATTTTTGCTATTTAATTAACGCAAATTTAATTACATAAAAATGTAAATGAAATTTTCGTTAAAACGTGACTTATCTCTTGTTATCAATTGGAATAATTGCGGATTGATGAAAACCGAAATTACTTTTTTACTAATTCAATATATTTATTAAAAAAAGGAGAATTTTTGTTATTAAAATAACGCAAGTTTAATTACATCNATGTAAATGAAATTTTTGTTAAAACGTGAGTTATCTCTTGTTATCAATTGAAATAATTGCGGATTGATGAAAACCGAAATTACTTTTTTACTAATTCAATATATTTATTAAAAAAAGGAGAATTTTTGTTATTAAATTAACGCAAGTTTAATTACATCAAAATGTAAATAAAATTTTCGTTAAAACGTGACTTATCTCTTGTTATCAATTGGAATAATTGCGGATTAATGTGAATCATTGAGATGTCCCACTCTTAAATTAATGCAAACAAATGTAAGTACAGGAGGGTATCTACCGGCGTAGGACGTGAGTCACGCGTGTATATTAACCCCGCGGCGGTGTTTACGCTGGCCGAAGTGAAGCGTATATGCATGTATGGCCGTATGTCAAAATCACGGTTGCATAACGCGGGCAGCCTCCCCTTGGAGCGCGGGGGGCCACTGGGCCAGCCTCCCTTACGGATATTTAGAGGTGACTCACATCAGCCCAGCCGTGGATTACGAGACTTGGCTGCCACTTTGACCTTAATGCTCGGGCCACGCTCGTCGCCGCTCGCCGAGGACATGGGACATGCTCGAGCTCGTCGAAATAGACTAAAAACCACGAGACACGCCCGTAGCTTTTCTTGGCGATGTCGTCGCACGCTCATTCAGCCGAACGTCTCAACATTTTTGTCTCACATCGCTCTTCTAACACGAATTAGATTTTTACAACTGTTTCTTGAAAATGTACATTAGACTTAGAAGGAGATTTTTACGCAAAACAGATATTTGTGACGAGAATGTTTTTATATCATTTAAACATTGAATTTGTTGTATTTTTTATGGCTCGGTATTTATTATTTGGGTTTGTGTCACATTTAATTTTTTAGAAGGAGATTTTTATGCGAAACGTTCATGATATTTGTGACGAGAATATTTTTATATGATTTAAACTGAATTTGTTGTATTTCTTATGGAATGGTATTTATTATTTGGGTTTGTGTCAAATTTAATTTTTTTGTGGACCTACGAAAATCGCGAGTTACACGTTGTATTGTGTAACGTGATACTCAAAAAACCACTTGAATATCGGAGCTTAAAAATTTGTCAGGATCAGATACCGCTTATCTTATCAGCGAGAACTAACAATTCCGCGAGACAAAAACATGAGTAACCCTTCTCGGTTACTCGATTTAAATAAAAATTAGACAGAATTACTTCAAACCATAAATTCCGAATTCCTCTTTACCTTCTGTTTAATACTAAACTACCTGCGTTTTTTATGGTCGTATTCGCATTCTGTATAAGAAGGAAACGAGAGAATTCATTAGTCGTAAAATAGTGTTTACGGACGTTAATTACTACAGCTAATCTAATCTAGCTATTAACGCCTCGTCCCCAAAAGGAGAACGCGCGCGTAATACGGGCAAGTAAATACACGGTTGCATAATTTGCGAGGAAGACGCAGATGCAGCGACGCGTGAACGCGATTCAAATCGCTGCGTCTTTATCTTAACGACATCGCTCTCCGATACGCGAGAGTCCGTCGTCCGTCGAGCTCGGTGGCGCTTAGTTCATCGGTGAATTTAGACGACGACGTCTCTCCCCGTTGCGTCGCCGACGACTTTTACTCCTCCTCGCTTTCGCCTCGACGATAAGCGAACGAGTGTAAACAAATTTTCATCATTTTTCATTATGCATAAAGTAATATTATATATGATAGACTGTGAGACGTTTGAATGAGATCGGTATCAGCTTTATCCAGCTGTATCTGAAGCTCGGCATTCGTGTGGGCATGCTGCGTCAATCGCTATTGAGAAACGCCGTGAGACGTTTAGTCTCTCAATTGCAAATCACAAATTTAGGTCTCTGCCTCATCTAGATAGAAACTACTAGGCTGGAAATTGCTATGCTCGATTCCTTTTCTCTCAGAATTTATAGAAATTGGGAAATATTAATTTATTTCTTTATATAAATTGAGAAATATTAATTTCTTTCTTTATATAAATTGAGAAATATTAATTTCTTTCTTAGAAGAGAAGAGAGAAGAGAAATTAATATTTCTTAATTTATATTAATTTCTCAATTTATTATCATTAAAAAACGAGAAACATTAAGAAACATTAATTTTTCAATTTATTATCATTAAAAAATGAGGATAAATAAGCAACAGGTTCCAACCCCTAGTAGAATTTTATCGTTAATTCTAAACGAAGAACAATAGAGCAGATTTCAATTTAGAGTCCCAGGTTTTCAGAACTTCGTCATTAATCATCAAAAAGGCAAACAGATCCCGAGACCCTTTAATCGTGGCAGTAAACGTCGTTTTGGCGAGAAAACACACAGATGGCGAGCGCAGAACGCGGAAGAGCGGCGGTCGCGCGCGCGTGTCATTCTGTTTGTTGTCCTTTCCGTCGGCTTAGTTCATCGCTAATTTAGCCAGGCCACCCTGAATATGTATCTCGTCATCGCCGGCGAAAATTGCCGCGTCGCCGCCGCCGCCGTCTTTTCGCGTTTCGACATCAGTCGATAACCTCTCGGCGTCGAGGGCGTGTGTCCATTTGTAGCATACCTTCGTTTCGTATCATCGTTGCGTATCATCGTACACAAATCATATAAAAATAACAAGCCGTGTAGTAAAATCATGACACGACATAACGAGCGATGTAATAAAATCATGAATTCTGCCATAATTCATGCAATAATTCAATATTCTTTGAATTAATAAATTGAATTATTTAAATTTCTTTTGGTTTATGTTAGTAAATAATTTTGAAGTATTGAAGACGTAATAGTTCTTTGATTATTCGCTAAGATGGTAACAATTTTTATTTATTTATTTATTTCATGCTCTATTTTCAGATAAGGAGGAAAAAAGGATGTATACACGCATGCAAGGATGATATGCGACTATGATAAGCAATGATTCAAATGGACAGGCTGGTTTAAATGTATTTATTCTATGCGGTTTCTGTTGACGCGGTCGCGATGAAATCGGTCGACGGGACCACCGCATCGATGGAACAACAATCGGGAACGTTGAGGGGGCCGGCCGCCTCGAACGCTTTTACTGGCAATAAACTGAAACCATGACGTAAATCGGAGATAAATTTAAACGACTGCCCGTGACGCGAGACGCGAATCATTTCCCCGGACCCGGGACACAAGGAGGAGGATTAGAGGACTCTTAGATACGTCTCACATCTACATGCCTATTTTTTGACCCAGCTACGTCTTACCGAGAATCCTACGTAAATTTCCAAAAATCGAAACCTCTGAGTCTCCACAATAATTTCCCTGTAGAAACTCATAAAATCTTTCAAGAAAACTGACAATGAGAATCTTTCAAATCCACTCAGAATTTTATAACATTAAATTTTATACTTTTATAATATACAATAAAATAAATATGTTTAATGTCGAAGGAAATTTTTCTCATTTTTACTTTTGAAAAAAATTCCGTAATTTTAATTCTGTTCAGGCGCTGATCACTCACTGATTTTCATATTAATTCGCGATGAAGGTTACTTGACAGATAGCCATATTTGTGAACCGCGATATCTAATGAGGCTCGCTAAGCTGTCGAAGTCGAAAAGAATAATCAGGGAGCAAAGTGCGAAAGCAAACGATTCCATAGATAACGATTATTAATTAATTAATACTTTATGCACGATATCTAATGACATACATCAGTCTCGGCATTGCTTATCGAGCTCCCGATTCCGATAATAGAGCCAAGTTCAAAGATTTCGCGGAGCTTCGATGACCGTGAACCGACGAGAACCGCGAAATCATCTTCCAAGCTCCGTGGCGCCTTCGGGTATAAATAAACGATTTTCAGGAATCTTTTATCTTCATTCTTGCGATTCAGTAAATCAGTCAAGATCGAAAACAAAAACGTTCTCGAAATGATGAGCCGAGTTCGTCTTTGAAATTCTATTAATAAAAATGTAATAAAAATTTTTATCGACAGATCCCTAAAAATAAAATAACTACAACTTTTCCATTGAATTCATTTCTACTTTTAGAAATGCAGATGATAAATTTATCATAAGTGAAGCTCATCGTCTTTCAAAAATACATCGATTAAAATATTAGAAAAGATTACGATAAGGGAAACTCAATTCTTTTATGACATCAAGTTACAATTATTTTGTATCAGAATTTAAATTAATACGAATAGACGTCTCGTGTTTTTTCAAGTGATCAGATTTTAAGAATTTGCATAAAAGCCTTTCTTTTCTCAATTAAATTTCTCTTCTGAATCTGAACACGTACGTACGCGGAGGCTGACTTAATAATGTTCTAAATCGAATCGGTTTTCTACGTAGGGAAGTCGAAAGCAGAAGGCCGTTCGAACGCTGGCGTGAGTCAGCCGGTTTTTCATAATTCCAAAGTTGTTCGTTTTTCTCCTTCGACATTCCGCGTATGCATAGCCCGGTTAGCGGGTAAATATTCGACGGAAGCAGTCAAACGATCAAAGTAATGCTTTTCCCAGTCGTAAAAGCTAACTAAACAGTGGATCAATAAAAATTATCAATCGTCACCATTAATTACATTGGTAGAAATACATTTCAAATGAAATTATAGTTACTTTAAAAAACGCGTTTACTCCTCGTTGACATTTTATACAGTATTATGCGTCAGATGCATTCCATTTTTTTATAAACTAGTCATCAAGGACACGTTGATTTACCGATTTCTGTCGCCGAGAGAATGTTTTGATAGAATCAGTGAACAACAAGTCCGTCGTACGTAATATTTCTTATTGACTCACCCTGTACATGCAAGTACGTACGTACGTAGCAAGTTGGCCGTACGCGCGCGTGTTCCCGAAGGCCTCTAGAAGGCGAAATGATAAACGAGTTTTCGATAAGCGACGCGATTCCATTATGTCGGCCATCGAAACGCCGTATAATGACTTAATTATGTAACGCGTTCCCTTCTCTCTTTTTCTTTTCTCAAAAATTCGCGCGTAGGCAGGGTAGAAAGAACGTCCTCGACGGCGGTAAAAAAAATCGTTCCGAAAATATCGACGATGACTAATAAGCGGAGGGAAAAGAATCTCTTTGATCCGGAATTGATTTTGGCGATGGGATAAGTAGATCGGTCAGGCTCGCTATTGGACCGTGATTGACAGTCGTAATTGAACGTCGCGCGAACACAAGTCATCTCCACTTTTAAATTAGAGCAGACGCTTCACGTAATTTATGATCGCGTTATCAGATAAACTGGCACGTCAAACGACAGATTATTTATTTTATTAAAAGATCCTTTACACGCGTTATTAATATTAGAACGTGTTATTTATATCGTTAATAAAAATAAAATATTATATTATACTGTTATTAAAAACAAATAACACGCTACATTATTCGATAATAAAAATAGGCTAATTCACTTGATACGACTTGATGTTGGAAATGACGTATAAAAATCGTTGGAAAAAGGCAGATACATATAAATAAGTATGAAAAAAGGCGAGCAAAACAGAGAAAGAGAACGAGAAGGCGGCCGCGGCGAGACAAAGAGAAAGAGAGGGAGAACGGGTCGAAGTCACCGGGCGATACACACGGGCAAAAGGTGGGGATCTATTCATAGGAATGAGTCACGTCGGAGATGACGCCGCGAATAGTCGGGCAGAATTTGCGCACTACACTATGCCACCGGGCCTCCCGTCCCTGATTCCGTTTACGAACAGAACGAGGAGGAAGTCTCCTCCTTGGCATCTACCTCCTCCTCCAAACGTCGACGTTTCACCACCTGGACAGGTGGAGTTGCGAAAATTTCTGCCGCGACAGCTGGCTTTCGCGATCGACTTAACTTTCTGCTTCTGTACTAATTATAAATGCTGAGGAAATACTTATCGCTAGACCCCGGATTTTTATGCATGATAAAACACACGATTTCAATTTTTCAATCATTTAAATATTCCGCTAAGCAGCCATTAATATTCGACATTATTTTCATTGCTCAGACGTTCGATTTTTTTTTTGTAAACACGCGCGTTACACGTTCGCGGGCGATGTTAAACACTGTTCCCCGATTACCAATTATAATTTCGATCGCTAATTTATGGTACATCGAGCGGCAGTTTTCGTTTCCCGCGCGGCTCGTTTCGCTATCGCAACGACGCACGCGATGCACGTTAGCTATAAACGAAACTATAACAATGGAAAATTTTACGGAATCAGGGCTTCATTCATGACGCGCGCGCGTCACTGACGCACATTCCCTGGCCCGCTGCAATTTACTAGAATTATGTTTGCTGCGCTCGCTATCGCCGGAGACGACGCGCGATACCCACAGTCCATAGATCTGCCGCGTTAACGTGATCGCAATGAGAAATATGCCAGATCATCGAACCACTAGCAATATCACCAACTGATATTTTATTGCTTAACGATAAGAGTGAACATTTCAAGTACCATGAGAAGTGATAATTTAATTCAGATTAGCTGTTTTATATCAGATAATAATTTCTGTACATTATTTAATTAAATAAAAAATATATATATGTGCCCATAATTATGAAAGTGGTCTAAGTCAAAATTTTTTGAAAAATTAGTTCGTTAGTTATTTCATACCACATTATGAATCTAGTGTAAAATAAGTGATAAACTCATTTTTCAAAAAATTTTGACTTAGACCACTTTCATAATTATGGGCACATATATATGTATATTATTATTGTAAAAAAATTGTCGGATTAACGGAGTAGAATTAGTTGAAGTCGACGAAGGAGGTTCAACGACAGAATCGTCGAGGAATGCTCGGCGCAACGTAACGCGAGGCGACGCGAGGTCCCCGTCAATGGATCGTCGTGAATCAGACGTAGAGACGGTGCGGCGGTCGCATTCCGTAAAACGAGCACGTATCGATGTATCTCTCGACGAGAAAACGCGTTTAGTGGAGTACAGAGTACTGTTACTCGATATATAAGCTCTTTTTCCCACCCACGTTTCCCATCCGCGATTTCCATTCATTTCCACGATTCCGCATCGACCGGTGTAAACATAATTTTTCAATTACGCTTCGTATCAGTCTCTTATCTTTTCCTTTCATTCATATAATAGAATAAGTGTGTGTCAATGCGATTGAATAAATTCCATGCGTCGTATATTCTTGAATTGTTATTAAATAAGTTCGAGTCGGCGATAAATCTTAGACAAACGTCTTTATGATACTGGTTTGATGTTGAACGAGGTTCAACTCGGTTGAAAGACGTATTAACGAAAGTCGTAAATTCGCTCAGACGGAGCCACGATGATTTGGCGTTTCGCGGTGTATAGAAAACGCGCAGAAGCGGCTTTCGTAGCGACGACGCGACGACGAGCACGCATCATCGTTATTTCCGAAAGTCAGCCGCTCCACGTGATCTTACATAAACAACAAACAATGAATATAACGCGCCGAGTTTTTTTAAACCGCGAGTTAAAAAAGAATATTGATATCACCTGTCCAATCAATGACAGGTAAATCAGAGTTTGAAAACAATTAGTGTTTGATTTGACAATTGAAACAGTCATAGCATGCGAAATGAGTGACGTATCATTTTTCACTGTCGTTCATCGATTTTCATCGTATACAATTGTTTATACGTTTTCATATAATTGTTCATACGTTTTCATATAATTATTTATACGACCTTTTTAATTATTATGAGAATATATAAAAAAGCACTCACCCAAAAGAAGAGCTGGTTCTCTGTTGTCTTCCAGCAGCGCGACGAGTACCAGGAACAGGGGATGCTGAACGGGTAGTCGGTCCACGTCGTCGGTGCAGTCGTCGTAGACGACGACCTCCCTGTAGTGTCTCCTACGCAGAAGCTCCTTCCCTTCTCTAGTAGTCGCCAGATCGGCGAGGCTCGCTTTTCCCAGCTGCAGCCGCCTCCGGTTGAACCGATCCGAGCAGTTCACGTTGATCGAACCCCGGACGTGGTTCACGTTGTACAGAATAAACGGGCGACAGTCGAGCAGGACGACGGCGGGGTCGCGACCCAGAAGACGATCGGCGAGTTCGTCGGGATTGAGGGTTCTCGTCCGCTGGAGCACCAGCTGCTTCTGGAGGGTGTTGTTTTCTGAGCATGGGCTCGTCGGTAGGCTGGCGGTCTCCAGCTTGCAGCGTTTCGACGCGGACAACTGATGGAAGTGGTGGTGATGGTGTAGATAGTGACGGTGCACGTCGGCCAACGGTAGGTCGCAGTCGGTGCCGCTGCTGGAGCTGATGCTGCTACCGCTGGCGTTCAAGCTGCACTCGGTGCCGTCGCTGGCGATGCAGCTGTCCACGCCGCTGCTCGTCGACGAGCTCAGCGATACCGACGTCGACGTCGGTGACGATAAGAACGCGGCGTTCGGCGGCCCAGGCTCGCTCAGGCTCCGGTTCAGCACCAGTTTCAGATTGTCCCGGGAACGGCCGGCCGTCACCGGCTCGCAGCACACCAGCGTCGACATTGTTGACGACCCTGTTGACGATTGTTGTTGTTGTTGTTGTTGTTGTTGATAGACGCTGTCGTTCGTTGTTACGTCGAGGTGCGAGCCACTCGCTGTGAATCAGAAAAGGGTGGTCTCACGTCAAACGTCACGAGGCTTCTGCCGAGGTGTTAGTGGTTGCCGGTGTTTATGAAGTTCACCGGATGGAGGGGAGTGGGAAATCTGGGGCTATTTAGGGTTGGAATAAATACTCGAAAAAAGTGACAAAGGTTACTCGACCGGTCTCTGTCGAATACTAACGTATTTCCAAACGTCAGAAACAAAACTTTGTATCCAAATTTCAAATACAATATATATATATGTACACTTGACTCATTCAATTTTGGGCTTAGCTGTTCTATCAAGAGAGACGTTTATATCGAGTGAAAATCGAATGACTTAGGTCTATAAACTCTCCAAGCTGACATTGTAAATAGTTGTTCAAACTGTTTGAACGATAATCATAGCAGGTTAATAATCGATGAGTCAGGGAGATAATTTTCTATGACTTAACAAATCCCAGGCTTCCTTATTGCCGAGCACTTCCACGAATCGAGATAAAACGGTGTCTGTACACCCGACCCGTATCTGCTCGTTAACTCTGTCAATTTGCGAGAGAGCGAAACGCACCGAGGAAAGTTTCGCGAGATACCACAGATTAACGAACCCGTAGTTTATAAACAGATTCAACGCAGTGAAATAGTAAATACGGTCGTCGATGAAAACGTGCGAATACGAACATAAAATTACGTCCATTGCGGAATAATATGAAAATTATGTCGTCCATCGAGAGTCCCATTAAGAGGCTCGTTCCAAAACGATTATAGAATCATTAATACCGCGGTTAGAGTGGGAAATCTCACCTGACGCGGGGAGACAATGTTTAATGACACCAAAAGCGGACGTTGGCAGGGCCGACCGATTTAAAATCGTTCGGACGAATTAACGCGTGCTAAGGTAAATACGCGGGATTCGACACGTTCGACGCTTGTGTAAGTACGCTGTTTTTAAATAGCGTTACAGAACCCGGTGAGTCAAGCAACCGAAATATACGCGCTGTCTCTCTCCCGTGGCTGTGTTTGCGATCGCTTCACGTGGATCACGTCGACGGAAATATTCCACGGCTTGCACAGGTGTTAAGACACTCGTTATCTGTCCGAACGGCACATTTAGCCGATTAACGCGATGCACTAATTCGATTCCCGCTTATGCAACCGCCGCTCCGTACAATAGTGATAATCAATTCATCGGGCATCAATGTATAATTAATTTTAATATCGTTTCAGGCTTGACATCAATGAATTATTGAAACCTACATTGAATAGTACTGATTTAAGAGGGTAGTTCGTTCGTTTCAGCAATTTTTATGTAATAGAATCAATTTTCATATAATGATTCTTTAATCATGTTAATTTCTTATGTTAAATTACGGAANAATTAGGACCTTGAAGTAAATATTTAATTTTTCTGAAATTAAGAGGATAATTTTATAAAAATTGTTTTATGAAATGATTTCCTGTTTCCTACCACCCAATGACTTATATAAAATTGTTATCTCGAAATAGAATAGAATGACAGCAACACGTTTCGCGCTTATATATTTAATTATTGTAGAAGAGGAGCAGATGAACCGGCACGTGGTCCCGAGTCAGTTAATCCTTTATCAGGCGAATCGAGGCGTATTTTCTATGACTTAACAAATCCCAGGCTTCCTTATTGCCGAGCACTTCCACGAATCGAGATAAAACGGTGTCTGTACACCCGACCCGTATCTGCTCGTTAACTCTGTCAATTTGCGAGAGAGCGAAACGCACCGAGGAAAGTTTCGCGAGATACCACAGATTAACGAACCCGTAGTTTATAAACAGATTCAACGCAGTGAAATAGTAAATACGCTCGTCGATGAAAACGTGCGAATACGAACATAAAATTACGTCCATTGCGGAATAATATGAAAATTATGTCGTCCATCGAGAGTCCCATTAAGAGGCTCGTTCCAAAACGATTATAGAATCATTAATACCGCGGTTAGAGTGGGAAATCTCACCTGACGCGGGGAGACAATGTTTAATGACACCAAAAGCGGACGTTGGCAGGGCCGACCGATTTAAAATCGTTCGGACGAATTAACGCGTGCTAAGGTAAATACGCGGGATTCGACACGTTCGACGCTTGTGTAAGTACGCTGTTTTTAAATAGCGTTACAGAACCCGGTGAGTCAAGCAACCGAAATATACGCGCTGTCTCTCTCCCGTGGCTGTGTTTGCGATCGCTTCACGTGGATCACGTCGACGGAAATATTCCACGGCTTGCACAGGTGTTAAGACACTCGTTATCTGTCCGAACGGCACATTTAGCCGATTAACGCGATGCACTAATTCGATTCCCGCTTATGCAACCGCCGCTCCGTACAATAGTGATAATCAATTCATCGGGCATCAATGTATAATTAATTTTAATATCGTTTCAGGCTTGACATCAATGAATTATTGAAACCTACATTGAATAGTACTGATTTAAGAGGGTAGTTCGTTCGTTTCAGCAATTTTTATGTAATAGAATCAATTTTCATATAATGATTCTTTAATCATGTTAATTTCTTATGTTAAATTACGGAAATAATTAGGACCTTGAAGTACATAATTAATTTTTCTGAAGTTAAGAGGATATTTTTATAAAAATTGTTCTATGAAATGATTTCCTGTTTCCTAACGTTCAATGACTTATATAAAATTGTTATCTCGAAATAGAATAGTGACAGCAACACGTTTCAGACTTATATATTTAATTATTGTAGAAGAGCAGATGAATCGGCACGTGGTCCCGAGTCAGTTAATCCTTTATCAGGCGAATCGAGGCGTACAATCGACTCGATTAACCTTGGAGGATGTCGCTCATGAACTGAAATAATGGCCGCAGCTACGGGTTGCATAATGATTCGCTGGCGTGGCTCGTTCGAGAGTGAAAGCACGTTTCCCCCGTCGCGTCGACCGACCCGCATTAGAATCGTTTCCTTCGCGCTAGACCGTTATAACCCGCTCCGTAATCTACGCCACGTGAAGATAACGCGAATCTACTCACCGTCTACACTAAACTCACTGGATTCTGCCCGAACTTATTACATCTAAAAAATGTACGTGTGGATGCAATTATAAATGAGTAATATAACCCTGCGAAGTTTTATGCAGAATAAAATATTTACGGTTGTGTGTTTGAAACGACTATTTCATTTACTATTTAAGTATTGCAATATATATAGTTTTTAATATTCGAATTATTGTCCGAATTCACAGAATGAAGGGCTAAATGGTAATTTTAGAGAATCGAATCTAGAGGAAGACAATGACATGAAGACAGAATAGAACAATGAAATAAAGGACTGTACTATCGATCACTATGATTATAATGCATAATAAGACGCCTTTGAAAAATTTGTCAGATTCACCGTGCCATTGTCGCGTAAGAGACTATTCTAATTTGGAAGTTGGGCGACGACCAATGGTCCTGAAACATTACGAAACGGCCAGTGCACTAACTTAGACATTACGTGATGCCTTAGCGATCCTGCGAAACCCCTTTTTCGCTCGGCCCGTCACGAGACGACGAGGACGTCCTCAAAGATAGATGAACCACGTATATTTCAAGCCTCTGTCCACGCAAACCGGACAGAAAATATTTCAAATCTTAATTTGAACTCCATTTTTCAAGTTGCTCCAAATAGCACAGGAAAATGCATCTCAATGCAAGAGGAGTCGTGTTGACAGTCAGAATTGAAAGAATTAAGTTAAAACGAGGATGTTTTGATTTTATGGGTGCAATCGTTGTATACGTTATCTGATTAGGCGAGGTTACGCAGAGCGCAAACATGCTGAATAATAAAACCAAAGAGTAAGTGATCCCTCGTCAAACAAAATTACCGGATCGTCTTACAATCTTTGTATACAAAAAAACTTAAAACATTGGAAATTTCAAAAGCAACATTTTTAATTATAATTCTAAATAAATTATAAATTAAATATAAGAAATTCTATCAGAAAAACGATTGAATCTGTTGAACTCTGAGGCGGTGCTGTTTCGTGTCAATGCCGTGGCAACGGACTCGAACGACGCCGAGCGTCGCGACGACGACGACGACGTCGTCGTACGCCGTAGTAGAGGATCGAAGTCGAGTGAGTCAGCCGACTAATATTAGAAGGTGAGGAGGCTGCCCTGGCCCGGTCCCTCTCTCGCTCGTTCTCTCTTTTCCCTTGCGACGACGACGCGACGGCTGCGGTCGACAGCGCCGCCAAGAGGAGAGAGTTTCGCTGCTTCGACTCGGCCCCGGCGAGTCTTCAGGGTTCGTTGTTTGGAATGAGTAAACGCTGTGGAATTCGACGCTCCGAGCGAGCGAGCGAACGGGCAACCTGGGCCCGAACTCTCTAGGACAGGTGTAGCGCCAGCACCTGCTGCCTCCGTTTCGCGGCTCCTCTCGCTTTTACGCCATTCAACTTTTTCAACAAAATTAAACGAAGAGCACCTCTGCTCAGTCATTCATTCATTAAATTTCAGAGGATTAGAGAAAACTGAATCACTGAGACAATGTTTGTT
>SMSR01011966.1:0-10173 GCA_019453355.1 Ceratina japonica | reverse complement strand
GCCGCGAGATCGCCACGTGGGGGTAATTTCACGTCGTTTGAGACAAGGGTTCCTTTTACAAAGATAAACACCGCGCGGTTATTAAGCGCCCGTGTATGTACTCATGCCGTGAGTTCAGCCATGAAGCAATTACNTGAATGAATATTTCAATGGACTGGAAACTCATTGTACTCAAACCATATTATCTGGGCTGGTTTTTTTTCTGGTAAATGTGTGCTTATTTTTCTGGTAGACCTGTGCTTATTTTTTTCTGGCAAATCTGTGCTTATCTTTCTTTTAAGTGGTCGATACTATTGCAGTCGATGTATTTAAATGGAATTTCAGGCATTTATAAGAAAAGGGGATATATTATAATAATTAATGGTTCGTAATGTAAAAAAACTATACAGAATATCAAAAGCTTAATGCATATTTCAATGTTTAAATAATAAAAGAAATATTCATCTAAAGTAGATTTCTTAAAATTGACGTCATAAATATTTTATTTTGCACGAAAATCTGCAATTTATTGATAATTGACAGACTGTGGATTTTTGACATTCATAAGAAAATTGATTAAATATATAAAAATGTCACAATATGATAAATGTCACGTGTAATACATAAAACAATACAGAATACTAAAAGCTGAATGAATATTTCAATGGACTGGAAACTCATTGTACTCAAACCATATTATCTGGGCTGGTTTTTTTTCTGGTAAATGTGTGCTTATTTTTCTGGTAGACCTGTGCTTATTTTTTTCTGGCAAATCTGTGCTTATCTTTCTTTTAAGTGGTCGATACTATTGCAGTCGATGTATTTAAATGGAATTTCAGGCATTTATAAGAAAAGGGGATATATTATAATAATTAATGGTTCGTAATGTAAAAAAACTATACAGAATATCAAAAGCTTAATGCATATTTCAATGTTTAAATAATAAAAGAAATATTCATCTAAAGTAGATTTCTTAAAATTGACGTCATAAATATTTTATTTTGCACGAAAATCTGCAATTTATTGATAATTGACAGACTGTGGATTTTTGACATTCATAAGAAAATTGATTAAATATATAAAAATGTCACAATATGATAAATGTCACGTGTAATACATAAAACAATACAGAATACTAAAAGCTGAATGAATATTTCAATGGACTGGAAACTCATTGTACTCAAACCATATTATCTGGGCTGGTTTTTTTTCTGGTAAATGTGTGCTTATTTTTCTGGTAGACCTGTGCTTATTTTTTTCTGGCAAATCTGTGCTTATCTTTCTTTTAAGTGGTCGATACTATTGCAGTCGATGTATTTAAATGGAATTTCAGGCATTTATAAGAAAAGGGGATATATTATAATAATTAATGGTTCGTAATGTAAAAAAACTATACAGAATATCAAAAGCTTAATGCATATTTCAATGTTTAAATAATAAAAGAAATATTCATCTAAAGTAGATTTCTTAAAATTGACGTCATAAATATTTTATTTTGCACGAAAATCTGCAATTTATTGATAATTGACAGACTGTGGATTTTTGACATTCATAAGAAAATTGATTAAATATATAAAAATGTCACAATATGATAAATGTCACGTGTAATACATAAAACAATACAGAATACTAAAAGCTGAATGAATATTTCAATGGACTGGAAACTCATTGTACTCAAACCATATTATCTGGGCTGGTTTTTTTTCTGGTAAATGTGTGCTTATTTTTCTGGTAGACCTGTGCTTATTTTTTTCTGGCAAATCTGTGCTTATCTTTCTTTTAAGTGGTCGATACTATTGCAGTCGATGTATTTAAATGGAATTTCAGGCATTTATAAGAAAAGGGGATATATTATAATAATTAATGGTTCGTAATGTAAAAAAACTATACAGAATATCAAAAGCTTAATGCATATTTCAATGTTTAAATAATAAAAGAAATATTCATCTAAAGTAGATTTCTTAAAATTGACGTCATAAATATTTTATTTTGCACGAAAATCTGCAATTTATTGATAATTGACAGACTGTGGATTTTTGACATTCATAAGAAAATTGATTAAATATATAAAAATGTCACAATATGATAAATGTCACGTGTAATACATAAAACAATACAGAATACTAAAAGCTGAATGAATATTTCAATGGACTGGAAACTCATTGTACTCAAACCATATTATCTGGGCTGGTTTTTTTTCTGGTAAATGTGTGCTTATTTTTCTGGTAGACCTGTGCTTATTTTTTTCTGGCAAATCTGTGCTTATCTTTCTTTTAAGTGGTCGATACTATTGCAGTCGATGTATTTAAATGGAATTTCAGGCATTTATAAGAAAAGGGGATATATTATAATAATTAATGGTTCGTAATGTAAAAAAACTATACAGAATATCAAAAGCTTAATGCATATTTCAATGTTTAAATAATAAAAGAAATATTCATCTAAAGTAGATTTCTTAAAATTGACGTCATAAATATTTTATTTTGCACGAAAATCTGCAATTTATTGATAATTGACAGACTGTGGATTTTTGACATTCATAAGAAAATTGATTAAATATATAAAAATGTCACAATATGATAAATGTCACGTGTAATACATAAAACAATACAGAATACTAAAAGCTGAATGAATATTTCAATGGACTGGAAACTCATTGTACTCAAACCATATTATCTGGGCTGGTTTTTTTTCTGGTAAATGTGTGCTTATTTTTCTGGTAGACCTGTGCTTATTTTTTTCTGGCAAATCTGTGCTTATCTTTCTTTTAAGTGGTCGATACTATTGCAGTCGATGTATTTAAATGGAATTTCAGGCATTTATAAGAAAAGGGGATATATTATAATAATTAATGGTTCGTAATGTAAAAAAACTATACAGAATATCAAAAGCTTAATGCATATTTCAATGTTTAAATAATAAAAGAAATATTCATCTAAAGTAGATTTCTTAAAATTGACGTCATAAATATTTTATTTTGCACGAAAATCTGCAATTTATTGATAATTGACAGACTGTGGATTTTTGACATTCATAAGAAAATTGATTAAATATATAAAAATGTCACAATATGATAAATGTCACGTGTAATACATAAAACAATACAGAATACTAAAAGCTGAATGAATATTTCAATGGACTGGAAACTCATTGTACTCAAACCATATTATCTGGGCTGGTTTTTTTTCTGGTAAATGTGTGCTTATTTTTCTGGTAGACCTGTGCTTATTTTTTTCTGGCAAATCTGTGCTTATCTTTCTTTTAAGTGGTCGATACTATTGCAGTCGATGTATTTAAATGGAATTTCAGGCATTTATAAGAAAAGGGGATATATTATAATAATTAATGGTTCGTAATGTAAAAAAACTATACAGAATATCAAAAGCTTAATGCATATTTCAATGTTTAAATAATAAAAGAAATATTCATCTAAAGTAGATTTCTTAAAATTGACGTCATAAATATTTTATTTTGCACGAAAATCTGCAATTTATTGATAATTGACAGACTGTGGATTTTTGACATTCATAAGAAAATTGATTAAATATATAAAAATGTCACAATATGATAAATGTCACGTGTAATACATAAAACAATACAGAATACTAAAAGCTGAATGAATATTTCAATGGACTGGAAACTCATTGTACTCAAACCATATTATCTGGGCTGGTTTTTTTTCTGGTAAATGTGTGCTTATTTTTCTGGTAGACCTGTGCTTATTTTTTTCTGGCAAATCTGTGCTTATCTTTCTTTTAAGTGGTCGATACTATTGCAGTCGATGTATTTAAATGGAATTTCAGGCATTTATAAGAAAAGGGGATATATTATAATAATTAATGGTTCGTAATGTAAAAAAACTATACAGAATATCAAAAGCTTAATGCATATTTCAATGTTTAAATAATAAAAGAAATATTCATCTAAAGTAGATTTCTTAAAATTGACGTCATAAATATTTTATTTTGCACGAAAATCTGCAATTTATTGATAATTGACAGACTGTGGATTTTTGACATTCATAAGAAAATTGATTAAATATATAAAAATGTCACAATATGATAAATGTCACGTGTAATACATAAAACAATACAGAATACTAAAAGCTGAATGAATATTTCAATGGACTGGAAACTCATTGTACTCAAACCATATTATCTGGGCTGGTTTTTTTTCTGGTAAATGTGTGCTTATTTTTCTGGTAGACCTGTGCTTATTTTTTTCTGGCAAATCTGTGCTTATCTTTCTTTTAAGTGGTCGATACTATTGCAGTCGATGTATTTAAATGGAATTTCAGGCATTTATAAGAAAAGGGGATATATTATAATAATTAATGGTTCGTAATGTAAAAAAACTATACAGAATATCAAAAGCTTAATGCATATTTCAATGTTTAAATAATAAAAGAAATATTCATCTAAAGTAGATTTCTTAAAATTGACGTCATAAATATTTTATTTTGCACGAAAATCTGCAATTTATTGATAATTGACAGACTGTGGATTTTTGACATTCATAAGAAAATTGATTAAATATATAAAAATGTCACAATATGATAAATGTCACGTGTAATACATAAAACAATACAGAATACTAAAAGCTGAATGAATATTTCAATGGACTGGAAACTCATTGTACTCAAACCATATTATCTGGGCTGGTTTTTTTTCTGGTAAATGTGTGCTTATTTTTCTGGTAGACCTGTGCTTATTTTTTTCTGGCAAATCTGTGCTTATCTTTCTTTTAAGTGGTCGATACTATTGCAGTCGATGTATTTAAATGGAATTTCAGGCATTTATAAGAAAAGGGGATATATTATAATAATTAATGGTTCGTAATGTAAAAAAACTATACAGAATATCAAAAGCTTAATGCATATTTCAATGTTTAAATAATAAAAGAAATATTCATCTAAAGTAGATTTCTTAAAATTGACGTCATAAATATTTTATTTTGCACGAAAATCTGCAATTTATTGATAATTGACAGACTGTGGATTTTTGACATTCATAAGAAAATTGATTAAATATATAAAAATGTCACAATATGATAAATGTCACGTGTAATACATAAAACAATACAGAATACTAAAAGCTGAATGAATATTTCAATGGACTGGAAACTCATTGTACTCAAACCATATTATCTGGGCTGGTTTTTTTTCTGGTAAATGTGTGCTTATTTTTCTGGTAGACCTGTGCTTATTTTTTTCTGGCAAATCTGTGCTTATCTTTCTTTTAAGTGGTCGATACTATTGCAGTCGATGTATTTAAATGGAATTTCAGGCATTTATAAGAAAAGGGGATATATTATAATAATTAATGGTTCGTAATGTAAAAAAACTATACAGAATATCAAAAGCTTAATGCATATTTCAATGTTTAAATAATAAAAGAAATATTCATCTAAAGTAGATTTCTTAAAATTGACGTCATAAATATTTTATTTTGCACGAAAATCTGCAATTTATTGATAATTGACAGACTGTGGATTTTTGACATTCATAAGAAAATTGATTAAATATATAAAAATGTCACAATATGATAAATGTCACGTGTAATACATAAAACAATACAGAATACTAAAAGCTGAATGAATATTTCAATGGACTGGAAACTCATTGTACTCAAACCATATTATCTGGGCTGGTTTTTTTTCTGGTAAATGTGTGCTTATTTTTCTGGTAGACCTGTGCTTATTTTTTTCTGGCAAATCTGTGCTTATCTTTCTTTTAAGTGGTCGATACTATTGCAGTCGATGTATTTAAATGGAATTTCAGGCATTTATAAGAAAAGGGGATATATTATAATAATTAATGGTTCGTAATGTAAAAAAACTATACAGAATATCAAAAGCTTAATGCATATTTCAATGTTTAAATAATAAAAGAAATATTCATCTAAAGTAGATTTCTTAAAATTGACGTCATAAATATTTTATTTTGCACGAAAATCTGCAATTTATTGATAATTGACAGACTGTGGATTTTTGACATTCATAAGAAAATTGATTAAATATATAAAAATGTCACAATATGATAAATGTCACGTGTAATACATAAAACAATACAGAATACTAAAAGCTGAATGAATATTTCAATGGACTGGAAACTCATTGTACTCAAACCATATTATCTGGGCTGGTTTTTTTTCTGGTAAATGTGTGCTTATTTTTCTGGTAGACCTGTGCTTATTTTTTTCTGGCAAATCTGTGCTTATCTTTCTTTTAAGTGGTCGATACTATTGCAGTCGATGTATTTAAATGGAATTTCAGGCATTTATAAGAAAAGGGGATATATTATAATAATTAATGGTTCGTAATGTAAAAAAACTATACAGAATATCAAAAGCTTAATGCATATTTCAATGTTTAAATAATAAAAGAAATATTCATCTAAAGTAGATTTCTTAAAATTGACGTCATAAATATTTTATTTTGCACGAAAATCTGCAATTTATTGATAATTGACAGACTGTGGATTTTTGACATTCATAAGAAAATTGATTAAATATATAAAAATGTCACAATATGATAAATGTCACGTGTAATACATAAAACAATACAGAATACTAAAAGCTGAATGAATATTTCAATGGACTGGAAACTCATTGTACTCAAACCATATTATCTGGGCTGGTTTTTTTTCTGGTAAATGTGTGCTTATTTTTCTGGTAGACCTGTGCTTATTTTTTTCTGGCAAATCTGTGCTTATCTTTCTTTTAAGTGGTCGATACTATTGCAGTCGATGTATTTAAATGGAATTTCAGGCATTTATAAGAAAAGGGGATATATTATAATAATTAATGGTTCGTAATGTAAAAAAACTATACAGAATATCAAAAGCTTAATGCATATTTCAATGTTTAAATAATAAAAGAAATATTCATCTAAAGTAGATTTCTTAAAATTGACGTCATAAATATTTTATTTTGCACGAAAATCTGCAATTTATTGATAATTGACAGACTGTGGATTTTTGACATTCATAAGAAAATTGATTAAATATATAAAAATGTCACAATATGATAAATGTCACGTGTAATACATAAAACAATACAGAATACTAAAAGCTGAATGAATATTTCAATGGACTGGAAACTCATTGTACTCAAACCATATTATCTGGGCTGGTTTTTTTTCTGGTAAATGTGTGCTTATTTTTCTGGTAGACCTGTGCTTATTTTTTTCTGGCAAATCTGTGCTTATCTTTCTTTTAAGTGGTCGATACTATTGCAGTCGATGTATTTAAATGGAATTTCAGGCATTTATAAGAAAAGGGGATATATTATAATAATTAATGGTTCGTAATGTAAAAAAACTATACAGAATATCAAAAGCTTAATGCATATTTCAATGTTTAAATAATAAAAGAAATATTCATCTAAAGTAGATTTCTTAAAATTGACGTCATAAATATTTTATTTTGCACGAAAATCTGCAATTTATTGATAATTGACAGACTGTGGATTTTTGACATTCATAAGAAAATTGATTAAATATATAAAAATGTCACAATATGATAAATGTCACGTGTAATACATAAAACAATACAGAATACTAAAAGCTGAATGAATATTTCAATGGACTGGAAACTCATTGTACTCAAACCATATTATCTGGGCTGGTTTTTTTTCTGGTAAATGTGTGCTTATTTTTCTGGTAGACCTGTGCTTATTTTTTTCTGGCAAATCTGTGCTTATCTTTCTTTTAAGTGGTCGATACTATTGCAGTCGATGTATTTAAATGGAATTTCAGGCATTTATAAGAAAAGGGGATATATTATAATAATTAATGGTTCGTAATGTAAAAAAACTATACAGAATATCAAAAGCTTAATGCATATTTCAATGTTTAAATAATAAAAGAAATATTCATCTAAAGTAGATTTCTTAAAATTGACGTCATAAATATTTTATTTTGCACGAAAATCTGCAATTTATTGATAATTGACAGACTGTGGATTTTTGACATTCATAAGAAAATTGATTAAATATATAAAAATGTCACAATATGATAAATGTCACGTGTAATACATAAAACAATACAGAATACTAAAAGCTGAATGAATATTTCAATGGACTGGAAACTCATTGTACTCAAACCATATTATCTGGGCTGGTTTTTTTTCTGGTAAATGTGTGCTTATTTTTCTGGTAGACCTGTGCTTATTTTTTTCTGGCAAATCTGTGCTTATCTTTCTTTTAAGTGGTCGATACTATTGCAGTCGATGTATTTAAATGGAATTTCAGGCATTTATAAGAAAAGGGGATATATTATAATAATTAATGGTTCGTAATGTAAAAAAACTATACAGAATATCAAAAGCTTAATGCATATTTCAATGTTTAAATAATAAAAGAAATATTCATCTAAAGTAGATTTCTTAAAATTGACGTCATAAATATTTTATTTTGCACGAAAATCTGCAATTTATTGATAATTGACAGACTGTGGATTTTTGACATTCATAAGAAAATTGATTAAATATATAAAAATGTCACAATATGATAAATGTCACGTGTAATACATAAAACAATACAGAATACTAAAAGCTGAATGAATATTTCAATGGACTGGAAACTCATTGTACTCAAACCATATTATCTGGGCTGGTTTTTTTTCTGGTAAATGTGTGCTTATTTTTCTGGTAGACCTGTGCTTATTTTTTTCTGGCAAATCTGTGCTTATCTTTCTTTTAAGTGGTCGATACTATTGCAGTCGATGTATTTAAATGGAATTTCAGGCATTTATAAGAAAAGGGGATATATTATAATAATTAATGGTTCGTAATGTAAAAAAACTATACAGAATATCAAAAGCTTAATGCATATTTCAATGTTTAAATAATAAAAGAAATATTCATCTAAAGTAGATTTCTTAAAATTGACGTCATAAATATTTTATTTTGCACGAAAATCTGCAATTTATTGATAATTGACAGACTGTGGATTTTTGACATTCATAAGAAAATTGATTAAATATATAAAAATGTCACAATATGATAAATGTCACGTGTAATACATAAAACAATACAGAATACTAAAAGCTGAATGAATATTTCAATGGACTGGAAACTCATTGTACTCAAACCATATTATCTGGGCTGGTTTTTTTTCTGGTAAATGTGTGCTTATTTTTCTGGTAGACCTGTGCTTATTTTTTTCTGGCAAATCTGTGCTTATCTTTCTTTTAAGTGGTCGATACTATTGCAGTCGATGTATTTAAATGGAATTTCAGGCATTTATAAGAAAAGGGGATATATTATAATAATTAATGGTTCGTAATGTAAAAAAACTATACAGAATATCAAAAGCTTAATGCATATTTCAATGTTTAAATAATAAAAGAAATATTCATCTAAAGTAGATTTCTTAAAATTGACGTCATAAATATTTTATTTTGCACGAAAATCTGCAATTTATTGATAATTGACAGACTGTGGATTTTTGACATTCATAAGAAAATTGATTAAATATATAAAAATGTCACAATATGATAAATGTCACGTGTAATACATAAAACAATACAGAATACTAAAAGCTGAATGAATATTTCAATGGACTGGAAACTCATTGTACTCAAACCATATTATCTGGGCTGGTTTTTTTTCTGGTAAATGTGTGCTTATTTTTCTGGTAGACCTGTGCTTATTTTTTTCTGGCAAATCTGTGCTTATCTTTCTTTTAAGTGGTCGATACTATTGCAGTCGATGTATTTAAATGGAATTTCAGGCATTTATAAGAAAAGGGGATATATTATAATAATTAATGGTTCGTAATGTAAAAAAACTATACAGAATATCAAAAGCTTAATGCATATTTCAATGTTTAAATAATAAAAGAAATATTCATCTAAAGTAGATTTCTTAAAATTGACGTCATAAATATTTTATTTTGCACGAAAATCTGCAATTTATTGATAATTGACAGACTGTGGATTTTGGAGATTTATAAGAAAATTGATTAAATATATAAAAATGTCAGAATATGACAAATGTCACGTGTAATACATAAAACAATACAGAATACTAAAAGCTGAATGAATATTTTAATGGACTGGAAACTCATTGTACTCAAACCATATTATCTGGGCTGGTTTTTTTTCTGGTAAATGTGTGCTTATTTTTCTGGTAGACCTCTGCTTACTTTTTTCTGGCAAATCTGTGCTTATCTTTCTTTTAAGTGGTCGATACTA